>RXPK01005234.1:0-76990 GCA_004143645.1 Protaetia brevitarsis | reverse complement strand
CCGCTTTTGCGTATCGAAAAGTGCTTCATTGTGATACGCCTTTTTTCATTTCTATAGGTTGGCTGTATTGAATACATTATGACAGAAAGCAAAATGACGTTAATGCATGTAAATTGTAAATACTTTAATCAAAAATTCTATACAAATTTAGTTTACATTGTTATTGTTATGAAACGTGGAATTACTGTATACATTTACACTGACGGAACAAGTATCTTGAGCATGTATTGTTATGTCAGGCAAATTCTTCGTAACAAAGTTTTGCTGAGTTATGTTATTGGCTTTAATGGTAGACTCTTGTGATTGAGAATCATTCGATGATATAACTCTAGAATGACCAGATGTACTTGGCCCTGATAAGTTGTGCGCTACAGCCACTTTACTTTTCATAGATGTTTCGATGTAACCCTCAGCTACCGCAGATGACTTCCATCCACCATGACGTTTTATAGTCAGCAAATCACTGCCTGCGTCTGCTAAGTGTGTAGCACTAGAACGTCTGAAGCAATGTCCAGTATAAAGCTCTGAATTGGGCAATTTTAGAAAATCAGCTATTAATTTAGACATTTTGCCAATCGTATTAATTCCAATCGGGCACGATATACAATAACCATTGCGATATGTAAGGAAGAATCTTGAATGATTAATATTTTTTGGTCGCAGGGCGACATATTTTTTTAATTAAAGTAATCCATCTTTCATCCGTAATTGCAAAAACTCTTACGATATTATTTTTTGTTTTAGGTACTGTCACCAAAATAATATCACTCGTAAATTCTAAATCATGTATGGACATATTTGTTAATTCATCTCGTCTATAGGCACCTGTGAACCCATTATTAAACGATCTAAAATTAAATCCATTACATAAAAAATTACATTTTGCAAATAATATCGTACCTTTATTGCTAATACAATGCGTCAGAACCTTCTTCTATAAATTTATTAATATCTTCAATGCATAAAATTTTAGATTTCTTAGCCTCGTATCCCTCAGAGAATCGTTTTAAATAGGCTTGTAATTTAATATATTTTTGATATGTCTGTATTTTTATAAATGGAAAGCAAGAACGAAGCATGGAATACATAGACATAAGGTAGAAGATTTCTTATTTTTACCTTGTATTCAAAAATGCCAATAAAATGTTTTCAGATATTGTGTTGACATTATCTGTACAGCCCATAGTTCAAATTGATGGTAGCATTTTTCGTATACTGCTTTGATTTTTTCGGTAATAAATTATGACGGCGTTATCCGCAATTTCACGCAGTTGTGGTGGCGTACAAGATAATTTGTCTCAGTATCACTCATTTTTTACAGTTTACAGAGACTATATTATAAATAATATTGTTTAAAACAATTTAAATGGCCGAATTTGAATTTTGAATTCGTCAAATGTCAATCGTATGTCAATGTGACCAACTTCATATAAAAATAAAACTCAACATTTTTAATGAGATTTTTATTAAGTATTTATTATCAATTTATAATGCAAAATAGAAAAAATAGTATAAAGGACTCGTTTCATAAGGCTTTTTGTCGCACTCGTTCATTAGAAAACTCGCCTGCGGCTCGTTTTGAAAACTTGAACTCGTGCGACAAAATCATGCCTTATGAAACTCGTACTTTAATATACTATTGTACCTATCTAATTTTAATTAAACACTGCAGCGTGTTATGAAAAGTTCGTTTCCACATCAAGTATCGTGTATTTAGATTAAATATCTTATTCACTAGTTCTTAGTTATTAAAACGACGCCATTTTAATCTTAATTACAAAGTCGTGAAATACTAGCTCTGAGTCACAATCAGTAACTAATATGACTATCAAGTGTAAAGCAATGAACTTATCAATCCGCAAGAATGCATCACCACTCCTTTATCAATAAAGAAATTTAACAACGTCCGTAGGTGATAGAGATGCTATCTCACAAGTTATTTTGAACACATTTCGGTATAATTTTGTACTTTAAATGCATAAAGTGGATGATATTTTTTCTTCACACCATATATTTCGGGTCGCCCGCGATTTAAATTCATATAGCTTGCAGATCTTTTTTTCTTTTTTTCGTTTTCCTTTTTTTTTGGGAACCTCACTTATAAAAATAGCATCAAACATTATGAATTCAGAATGTGAAGTACGCCAGACGGAATTTTATATTTTGGAATGTGGTTAAAATTATAATATGCGGTAATAATAGTAATGAGACGGCCATGAAAATTGGCAGCGATGAAGTAATAATATAAACTTGGACAGAAAAAATAAATGAGTGTACATTCCTCAAAGGAAGGAATTCTGAACTTGTAAACATGATATTATTGGACTCGATGAGAGGAGGAAGTGGGCTAGTGTATCTTTCACACTCAATAGTTTTCCAAAATCAAAATATTGCAATCGTAAAAGCTATTCAATCAGAACTAAGGAGAGCTCTTACTTTTTTTTTGCAAAATGGCAAGTCAATTTAAGTAAAACTATGAAGGATGGATGAGTGAATGATTGAGAATATTAGGTAAGTCTTAATTACCTATAGTAGGTGCATGATTAATGGAAATGAATCTTAATTTAATCAAATGAATGAATTAATATCGCTGGAGGGCTTAAGGACAAAAATTGCTGTAGTGTAAAATCTGACAAGGGTAATACTGTGATCGTTTTAGATAAAGGAAATTACTTTGATCGTGTCAATACAGATTGGTAACTAATTAAGCATGACGGCAGGTAATTATGACTGTCATCAATGCACTATGTAATTCTCAGGAATAAATAAAGATATCACAAGGGCTGTAGCGTGAATTTTCGGTCACTCCGCGCTACATCAGATTTGATTAATTGAGGACAAGCGTTTCGGGAACACGTGGGCTCCTATTATCAACCGAAGACCGAATGAATTAAGTAAAAATAATAAAAGACTTATTACCTAAACAAGCACATATTCACAAGTGCTTTTTCTACGCCTACTTGACCCTTCGAAATGCTAAGAATTAGCGACAAATATGAACCATTTCCACTTTCCTATTCAATAAGTTATTTGAATGTTTTTTCATATACATGATTTCGTGTGCGCCTAACCGTTTCGGTGATTTTATATTTTTCAGTAATTCGTCGATTTTATGTTGCTCAACGCTGGATGATTCAAGCTCCCATAGCAATAACTTGCTATGTGTCCTTTAAACCTAGTTCCGATCGCACACTTTGTTTGTTCAATGTAAATTTTATCACACCAGCTACAAGCGATTTTGTAAATGCCCGATCTTTCTTTAGGATGAGGTTTATCTTTTGCGTTGTCTAAAAGATTTCTCAGTGTGCCACGCGAGGTGAAGCAAATGTTCAAATTTTGTAATTTAAATATTTTTTAAATTATCTTTGCATGGTATTTCAAAACCATTAGGGGAATATATAATTGCTAAATATGATAATAATTAGTATATAGTTTTTGAAAATCCAAGAATTTTTTTGAATTAAGGTTTTGTATATACATATGTATATAGAACCTTAATTCAAAAAAAATCTTTGATTTTCAAAAATTATTTTATTCTTGAAATCGATTTAAATATTTCTTTTGATATATCTAAGGCAGTTGTTGAATGTATTATAGTTGCACTATGAGATCCATATTTTGTAAAAAAAAAACATGATCAGAGGTATTTATTTTCTGAAATATTTACGTTGGGATTATTTTGAATTTATTTTAAATGATTTTTTTCTCGGAAAGGAATACATCAAGTGGCATATAATTAATTCAAGTTTGGTAATATGTTATTGACCTTACATCTCTTAACATATTTTGTTTTTAAATCTATTACTACTACTAATACAGTAAAACCTTTCTTAGCGGACATTAGATTAGATTAGATTAGATTTTTATTAATCCTGTGATCTGCTACGTAGATCACAAGTCAAATAGTACAGTGTAATAATTAACGATATACATATATACACAAAAACATCTCTTGTAAAACTCTCACCATGTAAACAACGAAAACAAACATAGTAATTTAAAATCTAATATATTACTTACAAGTAATCATTTCTAACTACTAAAAATAATGTGTTCAAATGTGTAATAGCTAATCTTCAAAATTCAACATGAATGACATAAATCAAGATTTTTTTTTATTAAAGAAAATTTGAAATAACTGTGGATATACAAGTTCTTCGTTTATAAAACTACACTGTTGTAGAAAAAAGGAAAAACATATCCTTTTTAAAAATTTGTTTTGATCAACGAAAACCAAGTAATTTTCGTATTCGTCCATTGCATAGTCTGTATCTCCATTGGCAAAGACAATTAATGTGTTTGATAGGTCTCTTTAATTGGTGACATTGTGGTTATACTAGATTAGAAATATAATGCATTCTAACTACGTAAGATAATGGACAAATTCCTACGTTTACAAACCACTAACTAACCAGAAAATCTCTCAAGCCAGCTGAGAATATTTAGCGAATTTCTTGTCATTGGTACCACGAATACTATCTGTTTTATTTATTGTTAGACTTACTTTTCCTAATTGATATACCTATAAATAATAGCTTCCTCTCGTGAACTCTTTACTTTTATTATAACTAGAAGAAAGGAAGCACAGTTTAGCATTAATGCTCTAGAGTGACGTCAATAACACGCCATTTTCTATATGTAAGAATTAGGTAGGAATAGACTCATCTCTGGTGGTTTTCCTAGAACTTTTGGTGTACGTAGACTTGAAGAAAAAATATCCGAATGGTGCAAGGCTTAACGAGCAAGGAAGAAAATATCGGTGCCTAGTGATGGGAGGGACCCAATATCTTCTGTATCGCTCGGTTAGGCTAGCATCGTTCGGATATGTTTTTTCTTCAAGTGTACTAGGTATCTGCAAATAAAAATTCCTTTTTAAAGTTATCTTTCCATTATTTTACTTATATTTTCTTTAACCCAGAAGTGGCCATAAGTATTTCCCCTAAGTTAGCAGACAAACACTTCATATCTTCCACCTACCATCTAGTTCACTTTTCAAATTTTCGGAATCATTCAATACCACTTTTATTTACATCCAAAGATACATATTGCATTTATATATGCTTGAGTGTATATAAGTCCATTGGAACTGTGACTGTTCGTTATAGAGAGGTTTTACTGTACATGAAAGTTTATAATTTACAAATTTGTTTCGTTAAAGATCTGCTGCAAGTATTCTTATCTTATGTTTCTCCTTTCATCTAATACATTTTGTTAACTAAGGCCGCTTTGATTATCAATATCTTAAAAGGATTTCAATTACGTATGAATGCATATCAGTTCATTACTCTCCTACATTGTCCATTTAAGGAAAAAATGGCATTTCTTCTATATCCGGAAATATTTTAGGATAAATATGAATAAATTAATGTTTCTTTTCTTTGATTTAAAAATAAATACAAATCTTAATTTATCTAGTACTAGAGGTGGTCGATATTTATATTTCTTAATAATAGATATAGTAAATTAAATATTAAGTAGTAGATAATTAGTTCCAAATAAGAAAGAAAAACAAACAATATATTAAATTGTATAGTTTCGTAGAATGTTCCATAAATCACTCCAAGATACATTTTCAAAACTAGGGCTACCTACTCAATTATTTCAGAAATTTGTCAACATTTAATTTTCATTTATTTGACTTGTATTAGGTATTCTAGCAAGCACTAATTTTAAATTTACTAATTAAATAAAACTAAACAATTAAAACTCAAATACAGATAAGGGTTTGTTTCACAATATATACACAAATGGATAGATATATTAAAGACACAGATAGGTTTAGTAGTTTCATGTCAGTGATATTGAATTGAAACTAAATAATTAACAATAAGTATTTTCTACCCTAACAATTTGAAATGAAATTTAAACATATACTATAATTTAAATATAGATTTATAAAGCGGTTTTGTGGATTCATGTTCATAATTCCAAATCAAAGTAATGAACAATGGCGAAATAATTTTACATCTAAAATATTCATAGAAAACAGCAATTGGATTGCATAATTGTTCCAGTGAATTCCCACACAGCAAAAAAAAGTCAATTTAAAAGAGCGCTATGAATTATTTTATGCAGCTACACCGAGCCCCATCAGAGCGTTTCACGTTAATTAATGCAAAACAACGTTGTACTTCGATGCATCATCAATAAATTACTACCTAGTTTACCGGTTTCCGCCATTAGTGGGAGCTTATCGATTCGGTATCGACGTGTAAACAAAGGTGGACGCGTTCTAATTAATCGAAACATTGCTCCCCGTATACGGTATTGCAGACAGTACGTTCATTTTTAATTTCTCCAAAGCACGCTCCAATGCAATTAAGTTTTGTTGTAAGATTTTTGTTATAGTAACATTCAATGCACGTGCAATAGCGTGCTTGACCCATATTACGTCAAAGTTAGAAAGAATTGGGCGGCGTATCGCCTGTATAAAAGCTAATTATTTCATTCCTATGTTCTCTTAATTATTTTTAATTACTTGGACTTTCAAATAACTTATCCTAGTTTACAAGCGTTCGCTAGCACTTAGTTTGTGTAATATGTGTACGAGTATGCTTATTATGCCGACATCTATAGACTATAGACTTTATGCGACTCTATCCATCCGTAATAAAGATTTTTTTGGAAAACATAAAATTCAAAAGTCGTAAATTATACACAACTCTGAATGTAACTATATAATGAATGCCGCACCCTTTCGTGACTATCTATAAAAAAAATTCTATTCCTTCCAGGTCGGGCTTTATTACCTATAGGTTGTCTCGAAATTTTTATCTATATTGTACCTGCCAAATCCCAATTAATTCACTGTTATGGTGTATCACAATATTTCTTTTATATCATCAAAAATGTTGATTTATTTTCCATGTAGGCGTTGTAGATTATGTACCATTAGTTTAGTGACTGTATTGGTTTGGTTATTCACAAAATAGTTTTACTTGGAACTATTCTTGTTAATTAATACCTGCAACTAAACCCACTTACCTGAATGCAAGTTGTTACTGTAAATAGTGCTTTTAATAACGGCTATTACACAGCGTACCTGACAAATTTGTGGTAAGTAACGTATTACTTATGACTACTGGTACTGTTTCTAACTACAGCACATGGTTAGTAGAAGTAACAACAATGCTGATCGCTATTAAACTCTTGTATTTTCTTAAATAGGTAACAACTTGCCACAACTATGATTATTTGAATTCTGCTGCACCTCGTGATTGTTTTACTATTCCTGATTGACTAATGCGGCGGAGTAATAAAATAGTCCCCGAGACTGCTACGCGCGCAGGCGCGGGCTAGCGTCAAGTAAGAGTTACGGACGTGGAAAAGGTCGTCAGAAAGGGGTGGCCAAGGAGTACGGCCATTGTAGGCCAGTTGGAACGCAAATATATTAAAAACACCTGGTGGGTTAACTCAAGGCCCCATCCGTATAAAGAATCCCAGCGAAAGAAGAAGTGCCGAGACTCTATGCAATCGGATGTTTCAAGATTGCAGTTTTAAACCACGTGGTGGGATATTTGAATTTGCCATAATTGTGATAATATCTGCGGCCGCTGGTGAAGTTAAAGTGTGGATGCCGTCGCTAGCTGAGTAACAGTCCAAGTGTCACCTGCAGTTAGGGATACCCCGACGAAGTACGCCGTTTATCTTTCATTCATATCAGGTAGTCACTGTGTTTGTCCTATACAAAATAAAAATATTACTAGTAACACTGCTTTTTTTTCTTAAGTAATAAGTATTATGTAGCATCTTTAGCAAAATAAATGCGAATTTAATCTTCAATTATTAATGCAATCGAAGCTACAGCACACTGAATAGTAATTAAAAATTATTTGCAAACAATTTTGAATTACGCATTGCTCGGTACGCAGTACTTATAGTTGCGGTTGCATAAATAATCGAAGATTTGTGGAACTTTTTTTTGTACTTTATCAGTTATTCACACAGAGTACACAGTAAGCTACTTAATAAATGCTCACTAAACTTCCCCGTTTCCTACACTACCTATAGTTGAACAACAAATTTAAGGTAAGTACATTGTATATTTATAGCAAACCGTTACCTTCTATATATCAGGTATTTAGTGAACGTGCATTAATCATACTGTTTCCTTATCACAAGTAATCTAAATAGCTTGTATTAATAATGAAGGTGTGATAGCTGTTATAGAATAGTTCACTCACAGCAATACACCTACTACTTGACAAGAGCAAACCTTTGCTTTACTGCAACTACATATATTCTTTGGCTTAACTACTTCAGTTTAATTATCATAAGTTACCGGTATGAAGGAGACTGTAAGTAACTTAGATTGCTTCTTGTTAGTATCAGTATTTAGGATCTCTTTTTCACTAGTGCTATGTAATCTGTGCTTTTATCCTCTATCCAGCTGAACTTTTTACTTACGATAATTGTATTTTTATTTATGATTTAATTTTTTTTTTTCAGTGAAGGGGTGGGACTACATATTCTTTTGGTGTTAGTTATGTTGCTTCTGCATCATGAAGAACTAATTGTTAGGATTGTGGTGCCGAATTACAGGAATTCAGTACCTGCTACTGAAGTTTAGGAACTTAAACTTTTGCCCTGCTTGTAAATAAATTTCCTGCCTATATCTCCCTCAGTAGGGAACATTTGTGTGCTGGCGACTACATTATTGTATCAGATAAAAAGGAGAAGGATCATCCTCGTTCAAAAGCAAAGTTTCATATGGCTAGGATGAAAAGCAACCCATTAAAGGATGTCTATCTAGAATTACAGATATCCCAATCAAGCGGAAGGCAAGCCAGAATGTAAGGCAGATAAAAAGATAAAGGCATGGTAGGGAAAGTAAGCCAAACCACCAAGGGTGATAAGAAGAGTATCGAAAATTAAAAAAAAAACATGATGAAGACTCAGAAAGAAGGAGGAAATAATAATTTTCCAATTACAGTAGTCATTAATACTTTCGCTTTTTTTCACAAACATTTAAAATCTCATTGGATATAGGCAAAGAGTAGTTAAGGGTGGCGGAATTTGAAGCCATCACTACTATTTTTGAACATTATTGAAGGTGAGAACATTTTCAAAATTCTCTATCTGAAATCCTTCACGCAACAAAACCTATAATCTCAAAGAAAATACAATTGTAGTTCACTTAAAGCTCTTCTATTTACATTCGTAAATATATTCTCACATGAGATCTTCCGAGAATAGTACTGGTTACAAAAATAACTACTGCAACCTTGAGACCAAATAATACTTATGATTCTATTTTTAGTTCAAGTATTTTAGTAACTAGACAGATATTTTGTATATAATACGAAAAATTATTTCAATTGTAAGTATTTACGTAGATATATACTTTGATATAAACTTTAGCACGTTATTTATATTCTAAGAGAGTTTTATTTAAAAAAAAAAGCATGTCAGTGATAAATTAAAATTATTTTCAGTGATCTATCAGTTTCTCTCTTTGTTACATGGGTATCATGGAAGAAGCATCTTTAGGAAATATCCTAAGTTCATTAACAAAGTCCAGAATCCAGAAGCAAAAGATCCATCCTTAGGTTCTTCACTTCGAAGGCTTTATCGTAATCTTTTAGGTCAGCGAGGTGATCAATTCAACGTGTTTTGTAATATAATAAACCATATCATTGCGATACCAAAGTTTTGAACCAAAAAGAACGAGATGAAAATACAAACAGTTAATAGTACATGATGCACAAGGTTTACGAACCTCGCAAATTTAAAATCCTTCTAAACAGACAATTTAATTAACACGCGAGTGCTGAATCGTTTCTTACTTTTTTGCCAGGCAGTTTTCAACAATTCAATTCATCGCGAACACACTCCCGTTGGCAATAATTCATTCGCACTCCGCTGTTTTTTTTTTTTTTGCATCATTCTTTAAACCAGCTGGAGCATCGGGCATGTGCCGTGTTGCAATGTGGTGCAACGAACCGGGATATTTGCGAATTTTTTTTTCCGCGAAGCTTTAAAACAGAATAACACCACGCAGTTGCACCACATGCATCGTAATTCATTTTCGTGTTATTCACTGTGGTTTATCCTACATACGCGCACAGGAATTTGTCATTTGTGCCTATGGAAATGTTGGATCGAAGTGTGTCATGTGCTAGAAATGTGAATAAAAGAAGAATACGATAGAAACAAGCACATGGAGTCGATTGTTTTTTTTTTCAAGTTCGCACGTTTATTTTTGGAAGTTACGCGGATACCGCTATTTTTAATCGGTATACCCGCTTGAACCTGTCTGCGTTATTTTTCTTCAATGTCAATGTGTGCGGATTTCGTAGCCAACAATGCAAGGATAATGCTGGTGTATTTAACTCGGGCGTTTATTTCTGAAGCAATCATTTAAATTGATTTCGTTCTATATTTTTTTTTCCTATTCCCGTGGTGTTACAACGCTTAATGAGCTCTCGTAACCTTGGATAGAAATTTAAGCGCAGTTTACTGTTCTAAAATTATATCATTGATGTTGCACTTTGCTATTTCTGGAGATAAATCTTTTCACGAAGTTTAGCTTTTTAAATCACGCAAATATAACCCTTAACTGGTACAGCTAGATTAATTTTGATACAATGGTAATGTAATTTAAGGAGTGTTATAAGTTAGGCCAATAAAAAAATCCAAAAAAAGGAAATAATCCGATGAAAATGATACCAATGCTCTGTTTCATAAACGCTTGTTAAATTTAGCACACTGCTAAACCACGTGTCAATTAAACATAAGTAACAACCTCTGTTAAATTTTAGCATTAGTTTTAAAACTGACATACATTTGTCATACATAAGCTATTGACTTAGCAATAAATATTATTTTAATAAGTACATACTGCTGTGTATTAATTGAAATAAATAAATATATGTGTCTGCTACGCCAATTTTTAAAAATCTCGAAAAAAAAACGCCAGCTGTGTTTTTGCCCCTATCAAAAATAGAAATGCCAATACAAGTATTAGAAAAATGCTAAAATGATTCTAAACGAAACGTCGAGCGAAAGTTTTGACACACGGCGAAACCCGCAAGAAGCCGTTAGTTATTATTGCGCGATGGCTAGCTTCAGTGGATGACCGTAGAATTTTCAATGACTGTCCCCTTAAAACATGAATTAGAGAATGGAAGGTATCCCAACTGTTACTTATTAGGAGGTAATGGTTATTATCCCTGTAGAAATTATTTGCTTACTCCTGTATTGAATCCACAAACGATCGCAGAACAAAATTATAACACTGCACATAAACGATCGAGAAACACAATTAAAAGAGCATTTGGTGTATTAAAGCAATCCCTGGCCAAGATTCCCTGGCCTTGTTTTTGGTTTACCTTTGAAAATGGAAGCAAACCTTGCTGTGATTGTGGCTTGTTTTACACAACATAATTTGGCAATATTTATGAAAGATGATACTTTAAAAGATATTTTATTTCCAGAAGAAGATTTTAACTTCATCTTAATCACGATTACTGTTTCACCTTTTTATTTTCTATTACGTTTTTATATCCACTAACTATATTAGCCAGCTCTTGTTTTTCGCCGTTGCTTAACACACTGCTAAAATCTCATAATCAAATTTATAAAACGCTTTTAAAAGTTAGACATGTGTTAAATTCAGCGCCATGTTAACTAATCAAGGATTTAGCAGTCGTTTATGAAACAGAGGATAAGAGTTAGAATAAATAAAAATTCTGATAAATTGTAGTTATTAAGAGAAATTTATAGTTAGGAGAAGAATTTTAAGACGAGGTGGCAGCTCCTCAAACCTATTTAATTTATTAATGGAAATAATAGTAAGAAATAGCAAAAATACAAACAACAGATTTAATTTAACTTAACTCAACTGAATCTAACTTAAGTTAAATAAACTATTCATTAATATTTCTTAGCCATTAGTATTGGCTTATATTCATATCAGTTTATTTACTGCTTAAATCGGTTTGCATTTGCATTTTTTATGCAGACTTGTAGGTTGGTTATCGGCCTAAAGTGCATAAACTCTTTTCATATAAGGCATGGTGAGGCTAAAGCAGCGCACATAGAGGTGATTTTTTGAAAACTTAAGAAACCTAAAGAAATTTAAAATTTTTCAAAAGCACGTCGATCTTTAATTCAAAGCGGAAACAATTTGACATATGCATAAATTACATTTTTGACGTTATCCTAATTTCTATTAAAAAAATATGGCGAAATTATATGGTCTGATCTCATTCCCAAAAGATTTTCTTCCACATGGACAATATCATTGTGTTTCAATCCAACATATCTCCCACTTGGTAATTCTTGTAATCTGGGATGTTCCATTCTTGCCTCGTCCACTATCACCAAATAGAGAGGAGGGAGGTCTCTCATTGCTGCTGTAGGAGTCATCTTCATCGTTCTTGCTATTCCTAAACATACAAGCCTCTGTGTTTTGCTAAGTTCACTTTCTACAGTTTATTTCTGCACCTTTGTCCACCATACCAGACATGCATAAATAATCAAGGGTCTGACTCCATGGCGTATCCGATCCATCTATTTGGGAACCGGAAAATTCCCCGAAAACAATTCACCGACGGAAAATTTCCCGACTACAATTCATCGACAAACAATTCCCCGACAGGAAAATTCCGCGACAGGAAAATTCCCAGCCAAACAATTCAACGAATGGAAAATTCCCCGACAGTAACGAACTTCCCTTCACACTTTATCTCGGCTTAGGACGAGTTTAGAAGTTTTTTTGTTTTTTTATAATAGAAGTTTTTTGTCTTTTTTGTTTTTTACATAGATAGTCGTAATAATAACAATCATAATCGAAAAGGCTTTTCTCGTCATAATTATGTACAAGGGCTACTACTTTTTATTGTTTTTAATAAATAAAGTTATGGGCTATACCACGCAAGTTATCGGAAATATTTAAAAGAATGCTAATCTCTTTAAATAAAATACATATGTGTGAAAAAAATCGATACTAAAAATACTAATCGACGTGTCCGTGCGTTTTTCCACAAAATAATTGCCTGAATTTTAAACGAATTTTTCCTTTCATCATGAACGCACATAAGTAGATGGTCTGATTCCATGAAGGGATTAAGCGTAATCATATTGATTTCATTTAAATGGTCTGATTCCATGAAGGGATTAGGCATAATCATACTGAGTAACAAAGTCTACACGAAGTTCAGATAGAGCAATACCTAGGAGGCGTTGAAGGACACCCTGCTCGTAAAAAGTACCGTGAATGTGCTGAACGAATAGCAACTCTTGTAAATAATTTTGACGAAATAAATCATTCCAATTACTTGCGTGGTATAGCCCACAACCTTACTTATTAAGACAACAGAATAGCCCCTGTACATAATTATGACGAGAAAAGCCTTTTCGATTATTATTGTTATTATTACTATTATATAAAAAAAAAGACAAAAAAACTATTATAAAAAAACAACCAAAAAACTTCTAAACACGCCAGTATAATGCTGCTCGTCCTAAGCGGGAAAAGTGTGAAGGGAAGTTTGTTACTGTCGGGGAATGTTTCCATTCGTTGAATTGTTTGTCGGGGGATTTTCCTGTCGGGAAATTTTCCTGTCGAGGAATTGTTTGTCGGTGAATTATAGTCGGGCAATTTTCCGTCGGTGAATTGTTTTCGGAGAATTTTCCTAGATGCATCATATTTAGTCTTAAACTTCATATTTTTTCACGAGCTCTTCTAACCAACACAAGAGTTATCTTCGCTCTGGTTTCAATCCTCTGAAACTGCCGAATCTAAGCTTAGACTCTCGGGTATTTTACTTCCTCTGACTTTGTGATTTCTTTACTCCACAGGTTTAGGAGTTTAAGACCATTTAAGTTCCGTCTTCTCGTGAATGCTGTTGTAGTCGTTTTGGTAACTTAATTACTGTAAATCTAGCCTCGGTTAAAGTTTCGGTGGACGAAGTCCTTTGTAGTAAAATAATCCGAAAAAGCTGCATTGTAAATATTTTATTCATAAAGAAGAATGATGAACTTATGAAGCAAGTATCAGTGGAAAATAAAGATGTGATGATCGTAGTTCTTTTGTTAAACAATCTTTAATCTTGTGATTTGATTGAAGAACTTCCAACATCTGTTAAAGAAATACGTAAACGTAGTTTATGTGTTGACTGAGACTTTTTATTTCTTACTTGTGAACTTCCGACTTTTACTGCAGGCGGTAAACTAAATTAGTTATTTACTAGAATAGTAGAGGATCGTATTCATGCCCCCGTACGTAGTGCGAAGATTTTATGACCGCAGCGATCGTCAGCGATTGCCATAACAGCAACGTCGACACATAATACCTTCAACACGTAGTTTTTCACCGAGTCCGTACTATCATCATTCCGGGTTAGGGCGTTTGCTTTATTGCGGCTTAACTCTCATTACCGCTCCGGTGTGCCGGTGGTCGTTTCCCCCACGGTTTCCGGGATTCTTTCCACGTGCGGTTTTAATGAAACTGTAAACATCAGCACCGTACCGAGATCGACTCTATTTTAGTCTCGTCCGCCCCACCTGGATCTCCTCGACGGCGGTGTCGGCTAATTGATATACAGCCCGCACGTAACCAATTTGCGCCTCAAATATTGACAATGAAATGAGTCGGAAGCTAAATCCGGTTCGAATGTGTCCGTAATGTTTATTTGAATTCGGATCTGAAGGTGTTATTCTTTTATTGCGGACGTTTCGCGGAACGAGGTGTAAATAACGGAATTTATTTTACTTTTCACAGTTTATTTAGTTTGCGCCGCTATTACCGAGTATTTTTATTAAGATCAAGGATTCTCACTTGCATACTTATTGTTATGTTCACTTTGACAGCGACAATTTGGCTGCAATTTAAGTCGTTTGTAATTGTCAGGTTTTTAAAGTTGGTGCGGAAAAAGTTATTAAATTTAATTTGAAGGATGAAACAGCTTTCCTTTAGTGAACATCAAAAAATAAGTTATCAACTTGCTTTAATGACGAAATGTATAGAAATATTAGCACAGTAAATGCTTTTAAGTATCTCTTATTAAAAAGAATGTAGACGAAAAATTATATTTGGAGAATTATTACCTCGGGATAAATAACATCTGGGATAAGTGATTGGAGGAATATTGAAGAAGAAGGGAATGACATGGGAGAAGGCGAAGGTAATGGCAAAGGACAGAAACGAATGCAAGAAATATGTGAGCGAATAAAGTATATACACAATCCTACACCATTCTATGGTAGAAAGATGTTAGATAAATAACATCGAAATGACTTTGCTTGTTTTGTTTTGGTTTAAAGTGTCGTGTCCTTTTTTCTGGCAATATTTTCTTCAGTATTGGAACTAAAGGTTAAAACTAAGACATTCAAACTGTAAAAGTATTTTTTTTGTAACGTATTGCTGTGTACTGACTGAATTAATTGAAATTGCAAAACTGAAATTAACAAGGAAAAAGAAAATTAAATTAGTTAGCTCAACGGATAAATTTTAAAAAGGCGCAAAAGAACAATTAACCTCAGAGTTATCCTCGCGAATTAAAACTTGAATCTAACCACGAAAAGTAAAATGTGAGTGAATGAAATCTGACTTTCTTAATTACCCCAAAAACTGAAAAAGGTTTAATTAAAAAATAAAAGAACAGAATTTTTAACCCAACGAAGATACAAAAAGGGTTAATAACAATTTGTGCAGAAAAAAAACCGTGAACTGAGGGTTCTGGCCTAAATTTCAAAACTGCACTTCATTCTAAATTACAATAGGACAATGCTATTTCCTATACAAAGCAAAAGATTAGTTTGTTCAGGAAGATAATCCTAAATATTACAATGTCAATCCACGTGGTTTCAAGTTAAAATTAAAATAAGCGTGGACAATTTCAAGAAATTTACAAAAAGGAAAAACTATATGCAAGCACAATGCTTCTACTCACCCAAACCGATAGAACCGTGATAGATAAAATAAAAATGAAACAGAAAACTTGAAAACCAAAAATTAACTCTTTAAAACTAATGAGAAAAATTAAACTGAAAATATATCTTCCCGAACAAAAATAATAAATGATCCTATATCTATAATGTGCACACATCAATATAATAACAATTATTACAAAATGAATTCCTTGATGGACTAAATTTTTAAGGAAACGAAACGATATTTACTATAATCAAAATAGAATACAAAATGGCAACAATGATTTACAAAAATACGTCTACTCACGTTAACAGTCGACCAAGGAACCGCCTGACAAGATTCTACAGCGCAGTCGTAATACGAACAACTCACAAATCACCGACAAAATCTAATAGAAAACGCATTAACTAGACTAACGAACACTAGACATTTAAATGAATGAAATTTATTTAAAAAAACTTAACACTTAATTAAATAATTCATATAATAAACCTCTTTACCTAAATTTATACAAACTTAACCAAAATTAAATTGAATTGTGAAAAATTCTCGGTACAATGATTCAGCAAAACGGAATAAAATAACAAATCAAAATATATGCAACCCAAAATACACTCAGCGGTAACGCGGGTAAACTAAACTACAACAGTATTTAACTGGAAAGAATAAAATGCTTGCAAGTACTTGCTTATTCGCAGTTTTAACAGAAAATCCTAGAATCTAATCTTTAAAATCTTTGATCGTTTTAAACAGTTTTTAATTTTTTGGTTCACAAATCGATAGAACTGTTTTTTTTTTACTACAAGGATATTACTTACTTACAAGTAATATCGCTCTGTAAGATTATTTTATAAAGTTAAGAAAAAAAGAGTAGCATTGTTATTTTTTTAATATTAGCGAAATTTCTTAATATTCTCTTTTGCGTAGATCATCATTTGCCAGCGCCTAATGGCGGATCCTACTGCAGCCGCTCTCCAGCCGAACGGCACGTCCACTCGCTTTGGACGCTGGCTGACGACTTTCTTTCTTCGCTTGCGAACCTACGCTCTCCCAAGTGCTTCCCTCTGCTGTCCGTAGGGACGTTGCGCTCGTGATCGTGGAAACTATCTTTATTTCTTATAGAAATAGAACTAAGAATACGTTACAAATTCTACATGTTTTATATGTTTACATAAATAGAATGAAGTCAAACATCTTTTATTATGGAAATAAATGATAAATCAAATTTAAAATAAAATGCATTTTAGGCATTCTATGGCGCTGCCATCAAAAATTTTGACATGCTTTAAGAAATACTGAGTGTATACAAATTTTAAAAATCAACGATTTTGTTAAAATAAAAAAAAATAGTTTTGTATTTGTGATTTGTTTTCTTTCCGTTTATCAAAATTTATCCGCCAAATATTTTCTTGAGTTTATTTATCTATTATAATTACCATAGCTTGACTAATTAATTAAATAAAAATAAATAGCAAAAATCGATGTTTTGATATCTGTATATTTATATAAATATCGCGATAGTTATCGACTCTGTTGTATAACGACTTCAATCTTCACCTGCATTTTAAGTCTTCACGACTTTGCTTTGAATTTTCAGAAATTCTCATATTTGCTAAAATTTTACCTCAATTACTTCTAACCGTTTTACTTTTTTTTTCACGGAAAGGTAACAAATATATTAGTTTAATGGCAATTTTCATAGTTACTTTGTATAAATGTAGATTCAGTTGTTCGGAATATATAGTTCATATTCCACATATATAAAGGAAATATTACGAAAAAAAAATAGATTATACAAATACTCTTTTTTATATATAAAAAAATGGTCTCCTACCACTTAATACCTGTGTCCTTACTGTAAATCCTGCTACGGAATTTTCGAATGCTCTAGAATTAACTTACTTCTCATATCAATACCAATTTTATAAACAAATGCTCAGCTGTGCAATATGATCACTCATTTCAATGGTTAACCAGTTTTAGAATATATGGTGCAAAAGGCTATTAATAACCTCACCATTAAACGTGCTTTTTAGCAAAGATACGTAGACAAGACAAAATCGGTTGCAATTGGTGTAATAAAGTTTACACTGAACAAACAAACCGTGCGATCGGAACTAGGTTCAAGGAACACAAAGCAAGTTGTCGCTAGGGGATACTTCAATCATTCAGCATAGCGCAACATATAAACGATACCGAACATAAGATTGATGTAGAAAATTTAGTGAAGAATGTACAATCATCTAAGGATTTAGACGCATACGAAACCATACAAATGAACAAAAAAAAAACTATTCAAATAACTGCGCTGCTCGACCATTCAATGTTGATGGATTTATAGGGGTAGTATGGTTCACATTCGTCGATAATTCCTGATATTTCAAAGGGTAAATTCTTGTAAATATATTTCTTTTTAGAGAAGAGATACCGTTGCACATTTACATAATAGGTATTTCTTTATCTTTACTTAATTCATTTGGTCTTCGGTTGATAATGGGAGCTCACGCGTTCCTGATACAATTGTCCCGAATTAATCAAGTCTCGTGTAGCGCGGAGTGGTTAGATAATTCATGTGCTAATTCTCGTCCAATTAGAATGCATCAAAATGCAGGTATTCACTGTTTGTTTCGCCCTGAATGACTCACAATTCTGACTTTAACCAGCGTGTTATATGTGAGCTTACAAGTTGTTAGTAAAATTAAGAATAGCATGCGAAAATTAGACGATTATTGTTGGTCATAGCTCTACAAATATAAACACGTAAAATCACATTTAAAATTTCTCTGTGTAGCACCGACTTTCTTAAGTTTGTGTTGTAGCTAATTGTGCAAGCGGATTCAAGAGAACATCCTAACTCTGCATTTTCATGTATGTGTACCATAGATTGCCTAAGTACTCTAAATAATAAACTTGGTATAGTTGCAATATGCTGCTTTTGATTCTATCTATACCTTGAATTTTTTTTAAAAAAGTTATCAGTGCTTAATGTAATAGGTTTAAGATGTCAGAAGATAGATTTCAACTGCACTTACGATGATGGTTAAAGGAAACGGACAGGCGAATTTGATGTTAACAACTTATTTGGTCTACTGGTTTTAATACCCAAATATCTCAGCATATGAAAGTCGCTTCAGTAAATAACGCTAAACATATAGATTTGAAAAGTTTTCAAATTCAAATAATTGCTAATTCCATCCATTTTCATCAAAGGATGAAAATAAATTCATCAACTTGAACCAGATTGAGTTCGAAATTACGCCCAACAACTATTTTCATCTAAAAAGTTAAATTAACTTCCCATTTAACATTAAAACAACCTCGCAACTTCCTCCTATACGTGCACTGTGCCGATCGTGTTTCCCAACTTTTATCTCTATCAACGCGTCGCCCACAAAAACGCGGCTACACACAAGAAAGAATGCCGTTTCCAATTTGCTCAGCGTGACCTCCACTACGCTGTATTTTATTAAAATAATAAATTCCTGAGCGACAGCGGTGCGTATCTAATCTTACGATCTTTACAATGGTTGAATTCGTGTTTGTACTACGCGAAATATTTACAACGTTTCGGTTAAAAACAGGACGTCCTTGTGTAACGTGTGCGTGCATTGTATTTATGCGTTAGAGGAGATACTCCAGTCCGATTTGTTATTGTTCTACAAATTTAGAACCGCTAAGTAGCGCCGATTTGGATATTTTGAGAACAAAGTGAGGGCACATCGCCGGAATGCTTGTAGAAATAAACTGCATGTAGATATAGTAAGGTGGTAAATGTTAAATCGAGGATAATATATTACAGTGTATCCGTTAGTTTCTCATTATTTATATCATGTTACACAATTTTTCAATCCTAGTAAACATCAGTAAGTAATTTTCATAATACATTGCAGTATTTTTATATTTATACCCATCTATTTCTTTGAATTTGACATTATTATTTTAAAATATTGAAGTGAATTAAACACTTTCTACACACTTTTGGGTCATTTGGATGTGGTTGTCAAAGTCCGCCAAGTTTAGATGTAACTTGGAATATACAAAATTTGAAAAAGCTATATATTAGAATATAACAACGGGCAGTCTGGGAGAAGTTGTTAAATAGAAAAGAATTATAAATGCGAAAAGTATCTTATTATTCAGTTTGAAAATAAATATTACGAGATAATAAACAATTACTGAAGAAGAAAGGCAGAAAACAGGCATTTTAAGGAGAATAAATAATCAAAGAAAATTTGAATTAGAGAAGAGGAATTGGTTGGAATATAATGGATGACAGGTTGCAATATTCATAAGCAAGATTGCAACATCAAAGAGGAGTAAGAATAAGGAATAAGAAGAAGTATGTATCGTTTAAATTAATCAGGTTTTAAATTGTAGCTGAGAACATTTTTACACCTAATCTAGTAATAACATTTATAATTAATATACTAGTTTTTTCGCTTAATTCAAAAAGCAGTTTCAGTTTATAGGGATGTATTTTTAAAATTTTACGCAAACCGTGGCCATATAGCCTTTGGAGTCGTTTCAATATCGCAAACGGATTCGAGAGAATATCCCCAGAAAGTTAAAGTACTGTCCGATTTAACTCTGCACTTTTATCCATGTATATCATAGATAACCACACTCACAATGGTCAAAGAAGGAATGATTAGGCATAGGCCTCAATCTCTTGACGGTGATCAAACCTGGGATATGCCCCGAGATGATATGTTAAAAAAATTCAGCTTTGTGAAGGAATTCATCATAAAGCTTAGTAACAGGAGCGAGTGGGATCATAACACCACCTTGAACTTGAATAGGAACGCCATCAAATCTGTATACTGATGGCTCCAAAACGGCAGAGGGAACTGGAATAGGATTTTATGGGCCTAGAACCACATATTTCGAAAGCTTGGGAAAATATCCAAGTATATTTCAGGCGGAAATACACGCAATTGAAAGATGTGTCCAGTTAGATAGAAATTATCGGAAGCAGGAGATTATCATCATGTCTGATAGTCAAGCAGCCATCAAGGCGCTGAGCTCATATGAAATCAGTTCCAAAATGGTCTGGGAATTACCTAGGGAAATTAAATGAGCTAGGCAAAAGAAATACAGTAACCCTCCTGTGGGTTCCGGGTCACACAGGAGTGGAAGGAAACGAAATAACGGATATTCTCGCAAAAAAGGGGCTGGAATGCCTTTTGTGGGGCAACCCTTTTGCGGGTTAAGTTGCAGTACAATACTGAAGAAACTAAAAATAGAAATGGAGCAGAGAAAATCCAGTTACTGGGAAAATCTCCAGGGAATGAGGCAAAGTAAAATTCTTCTGGGAACTTATAACCAGAAGAGGTAAGAACAATGTTCGTATATTAACAGGAATACTTTCAGGCCACTGTAGACCGAAAGGACATCTGAGTAAGCTTGGATTGGAAAAGGAATCTGAATGTAGATTTTGTGGGGAACAGGATGAAACACCCATCCACCTCCTCTCAAACTGCGTAGCACTGTGCAGCTCGAGGGCGTTGCACCTGGGAGCATGTGAAATCGAAGAGGGAGACTTACCTAGACTGGAGCCCTCTGACATCCTACACTTTCTGAAAGGAATAGGATTGGAAGGCCAGCTGTAAAGCAGCAAGGATAGGGGACACAATAGATCTTTTAGGTCGCAGTGCAACATCACCCTTCTATCTACCTACATACATGTCATAGATTGCCCAAGCACTCTAAATATTGCTTGGTATAGCAATATGCTGCTTTTGATTTTATCCGTATTTTGATTTAAGAAAAAAGCTATCATCAGCATTTAATGTAATAGATTTCAGATTTCAGAAGATTGACTTTAAATTAACTTAATATGGAAATTTGAACGTTTAAGCATGCACACACGTATTACGTAAGGTGAATGTAATGGGGACGGGTAATTACATTCGCCTTGTATTACATTTACATTCGTGGTCAGTCTTTGGTGTGTACGAGCTGTTAAAGAGCAAGGTAATAACCATAAACAAAGAAGAATAAACTAATTATTATGTCTCATTTCACAATATATTTGCCAATAACTTTATGCAACGGAAAATGGAGGGATTACCTAAAAAACCAAAATGCCTTTTCCTAAAACTAATAGAACAAATGGTGTAGATTGTAGATGATTATTATATTATATATCACCAAAAAATATTGTAATAATGAATATAACAGTTCAGAATTTGTAAATCGGACCATGAACGCACAAAGGGATAACTCTATCCATTTAGTTTCCTATTTATTCCGTCTTACCAATTATTGAATGTTTCTTTCATGTATACGTCCGGGAAACGACCGGTTCTTTCTGCTTGTAAGTTGCTTTATTAATACTGGATGTCAAATCGGATAAAGTCGTAATTTGCTATTTAGTTTTGCCTCCAAGCGTAGCATCTTATGGCCAATTTTTGCCAAGAAATAGTATCGTTATTTTTGTTTACCTCGTGAGCTCTCTCATGAGTTTGTAGTTCACTAAAATAATGATGTATTTGTTTTAGAAAATGTAATCTACTTGTATATAACATATTTTTATCAAATATGAAAATATCACTAGATTTTGTTACATATTTGCTTCTTGATATTATTATTAGGGGATAATGTTGCAACTTACAGATAATCCAAAAATATTTTTTAACTACCCGTCACTATTTATATGTTTCTTTTCGGGAATATGTGTCAAAACAATTAAAGGATTTAGCAATTTACGCGTGGAATTCTCGACTTAAGTCCACAGCAAATCTTCCTCATGAATTATTTATTTTATTTTCCATTTTGTTGTAAATTTAGTCTGATTATATTTTTGGCTTTTTTATTTTTATCACAAAGAAATAATAAAGTGATGATTAATGTAAGCCTTAAGCGTCATTCGGCGAGCAGATATGTGACTTGAAAGACTATCAGCATTAAAATAACTTTAACACACGTACTATACCGTTCTCACTGCAGAAAATCGTACGAACTGGCACGAATGATACGAATATTAGTTCGAGAAATAGCCGTATCGAATGAATCTTTGAAAAGAGTCATCAAACTGCCCATCACTACTTCAATTGCACGGTTGTTAAATTAATCAGTTTCAATGTTAACCTTTGTTTTCTTTAAGCTTCAAGGCATTTCTTAAATATTAATACCTAATTAATACTACAAGTATTTTCTTTGAATACAGTGCACCTATTATTGTTTTGATATTCAATGGCAATGATAATTACACAGCTTCATAGTTGCAAATCACAACAAATAGCACTTCTTTGTGTTTAAATTAACCTTAGGTGTTATTACGTTCTTGTAATTATCACATACCTATGTAATTCTATTAATTTGAAGCTACATAAAAGATCCTTTACTTATGCCATTTATACACGTGTTTCTCTAAAATTACCATCGGCACAATGGTAATGACTAATGAGACGACATCCAGCACAATACGTATTCTAATTACTAGGCGTGTAGTTGCGCTCTAGACGTCAATACTTAGACAAAACCATCGGGAAATCGCGGAGAAGTCGTTGGTTCGACCTTCGCCGAGGCTTCTAATCAACCAGAGCGCTTGGCGCAAGGATAATGGTCGACCGCTATCGTCGACTGCTATTAAAATCACAATTACTAAACACCTAGTCGTTAGGCGAGACGGATTGTGAGAGTACAATGTTACGCCTTGATGGGATGGATGCGTTAGTTCTTAATGATACATAATATGGTAGATATCGGAATGCCGTTAGAAATGCGCCGATCTCGAAACGATAAGAAATATGCATTTATGGTTATGTATTCCTATCTAATTCTCGGTTAGATGTTTCTTGCTGGAGCTTGTCAAATCTCAAATTGCTCCGGATGAGCTTAATATACGCATGGAGTTTACGCCTTGTTTGAAGCTTATCTCGCCGTGATTATAGATTGAATTCAACGACCGTCGTATATGCTGTATCACCATGCGTCATAGCGGAGGGCACTTAATTGTTCCTTATCTTCTTTCTCCTTTTGTTCCGGTTTTATCTACTGCAATTAGAATGTTGTACAAAATGGAATATATGAATTTTTAACTAAGTTAATGTTTTATTCACATTTATTTTAATTTTTAATTGAAGCATCTTCCTTGTATATATTATCTAAACGCTTAATCATTATTTATTTGTATGTATAAGTGCTTCCTAATGGCTTCACAAAATTTGAAGAGGCGGAATTGATATTTTTTTGGAAAGTTAGAAAACAGTTATGCTTTTTTGCACTACACGTGATAACTTTGAAAAATAACAGAAACTAGTATAAATGCCAGTACACGAGTGTGGTGCTCGACTTGATTTTGTGATATCGGATCATCATCTTTGTTCAACTTAACGATTTTCTTAACTTCAACCAAATTGATTTTTTTAGCAATTTTTGTTGTTGATTTTTGCTTCCTACGCGCTTATCTTATTATACCTCCCTGTTAGATAATGTCTTTCTAAAAGGTTGAAAAGATAGTGTTATTGTGTCATTAACAAAAAGCAATTCTCCTACAAGATTCAATAGTTTCGAGAAATGCTGCGAATTGAAACCGGTTTTGGATGTGGCAATTAATTGCCTTCAAAACAGAAACCGAAACCGATTTTAAAAACCGGCTTTTAAAATCAGTTTTCAAAACTGGTTTTTAAAATCGGTTTTCAAATCTGGTTTTTAAAATCGGGTTTTAAAACCGATTTTTAAAACTGAGTTTGGAAATCTGTTTTGAAAAGAATACAATTTTTTCAATGACAGCGATATTTATTTAACGTCTGTTTAAAGCAATAATATTAACAATATTTAGTGTGTTTCAAAATAGAACAGGAATTTATTGCGTATTACCAATATATTTTTGTATTTAAATACACACCTACTTTAAAAATGCAGACGTTAGTAATTATTATTTCTGAAAACGGCCAAATGTTCATTAAATAATTTTTGATTTGATAGTTATATCTGTCAAAAGTGCATGAATATCAAATATCGCTATAGGATGATTAAGAGTGTAATTTACCTCTATGGGACTTAACAAGCTTCGGCTTGGGCATTTACCTTCTGTAAAATAATATTATATGTCGGAATAGAAAAATTGTAACCGTATCAGAATGGATTTTAAAAACCGATTTTCAAACACGGTTTTAAAACCGCTTTTGGAGACCGATGTTAGAAACCGGTTTTGAAAACCAATTTTTACTGAAAACTGATTAACCGGTTTTAGTGAAACAATTTTTGATATCTGGCGATTTCCACACTTCGAGTACCTTAATCAATTTAAACATGGTTTCGTTGTAGTAGTATTAACTGTTTCTGCTATGGCTCAGGTTACTGACGACAGGGCTACTACTATAATGACAAAGTTACGGTACGAATTTTATTGGACTATAGCAAGGCAGTCAATATCCTTAATTAATTACTTTAAATATTGTATATCAGAACATAGTCAAAGAGTGATCGAATCTCCGGATCACGACCTATAGTCTCTGGTGTGCTGGGTGCATTATTGTATTGTGTTTATACGTTTGGTATCCTCAAGTATATGAAATATCGCTCTTACCATTTATATGCGGTTGGCACACAACTTTATAACTCTTTTAATGTAAATGAAGTTCATAACGCTATAAAGAATACTAACGCTGACTTAGAGTCTATTACTGCCGAGTCACTACGGCATTCCTTATTTATTAACCCAAACAAGTCGTCTGTTATAGTCTTTGGTCGATCTGCAGGGTTAAGTGTCATTCCACATGTAAATATGTTTCTAATTACAATTATCTGTCGATTTCTGAATCCTTTTGATACTCAGCGGTATATTTTGCGGTAAGTATATGGGGTATAGGGAAGATAATTTTGTATAATGGGGTAATAATAGAACGTAATTCATTAAACTAAGGTGTATTTTCAAAATACCATTGCATTTAACTTTTACTTTCATGTACTGTGTCTGGTGATGGCTTGTCTGATCATTGCCTGTCTGATTATTGTTCACAATTTGTTAGAATTAATTCTATGTTAAACTCTCAAAATAATTTCAAATTTATAAGAATATATTCAGGTAATAATTTTAATGACTTTATTTCACTCTTGCAAAATGAAAATTGGCATGATATAGACAGCACTAAAGATATAAATACCAAAACATTTAATTTCATACAAACTATCAAATATTATCACATCTCCTTTCCAATAAACAAAAAAAATCGAAATAACAGCTAACTCAAATAAGAAGGGGTTAACCCCAGAAACTAGAGTCATCACAAACTTTGAAAGACCTTCATAAACTACTCCGAGCTGGTAAAATTCCTATTATGGACTATTAGAAACGTTATAAAACCATCTTCACAGGTCCCCAGTGACCAACTATATTTATTTCATATTTTATAAATATTTAAAAAATATTAAATCTTTCTTGAATATTAGTTGTATTAATATAATTTGCATACAATATATTATAGAAAATATATTAGGAAAACATTTAAAAAATATATATGTTATATAGCATTAATAATATTTTATTGCAAATGTTTTCTCAATATATTTTTCATAACTCTGCAAGAATATTTTGCTTTGTATTTCTGTAAATATTTATTTGATATAAAAAAAAAGATTGAATTCTTGCTTTTGTACATTTGGTGCGTAGGACGAATAATATAAAATGGGTAAAATATGCATACATATTAAGTAGGTATGTACCTATTTAAAATGATAGTTTAAAGATTAAATTAGAATATATATATCTAATATGATTTAATTAGAATCTAAGTTGAGCGCTGTAACTTTCTCTATTAATTATCTGCGTTTTGTATTATATTATTTGTAATATTTGTAAGTTGCGAACGTCAACACAACACCTCTATTCATTACGGTGCCGGTGTTATATGATTTAGTATTGTTTATGCGTCTATGGATTAGGTACATAGCATGCATACGCGCACGTGCGTATTATCAACGTTTTCATTCGTTTGTCCGTTACATGTTATAGTTTATAATAGTATACGATTAGGGCAGATTAGGGTTAACTGTGTAATTAATTGTTGCGGGGGTGTGTTTTAGTTTTTGTGGTGACTACGAGGTAAGCAAAACTTTGAACATGTCATGGCATTTATAAGATAATTGGAATGCTCAATATCGCTATATACTGAAATAATATAATTGTAGGAATTTTATGCATCATATATGTACTGCATCTACCAGATAAATCGCTAGTTGATTTGCTTAAGAGATTCATCTCGGTAGATAAGCGTCATAACCTCAAATAGAGGTTAGAATACGTTGTATTGTTTTATTGTTTGTACGTAGGATGTTTTTAAAAATTGTGAAATAAAGTAAAAATTAAGTATCGTGAGTATTAGAATGTAGCTACCACTCCAATTATTGTAAATGCTCCAAATGTATTAGTAGGTGTTGATAATGTTGTACGATGTTTTATTCATGGTATGATCTAATACAATTGCCATTGTTTTAGAGGCCACAAGGAAACACCATGAAAGTCCCACTACTGAAGATATAAAAAAAGCCATAGGGTTGTACCTGGCACCAGCCAAGGGTAGACTTAAAAATCAGTATTTTTCATTTTTATTGGCTTATACAAATAAAATTATAATAAATACGTTTGTTTTTTATTTAGAACACTTCAATTAAAAAATAGTGATTAATTTGATAAACCTTCAGTATGCCTTAAAGGATGCCAGAATTATTGATTATTAACGTGTATGGTGAGTGTGAAAAAACAAGTTCTTGTCTTTTAGACAACTCTATGTATGTTTCAACTTTTCGTTATCGACGTTATACATTCTAAATAACCAAGAACAATTTTAGTTCATTTTGACAAATTAAATAGATTGCATAAAAAATCTCAATTTTCATAAAAATATTTTACTAATGTTTTAGAAAAAATATAGGGCTTACATTAATTTTAAAATATGAAATAATTTTTTAAATTGAATATATTATCTATATTTAGAAAAAAATATGAAAAATATATTCAAAAACCTCTCACGAAAAATATTTATAAAATATATTTTTAAAAATATCTATGTAATATTTCTGGCTGTTAGGGGTGTCATACAATACTTGTGACTGAGTACATGAATGATTGTGTGTGAGATATTTAATACATTTCTCATTAATTAAGTGTACTTTTTTTTTTTTCCTTTGCAATACTTATGTATTTTCTTTTTTACTTGTTCCATATTTTGTAATCACCGATAAATCACCAATTTTATTTTATAAATAAAATTTATCCCGGTGTCAAGGTTGAAAAGAGACGGTTCCTACACAATGACTTGCAAATGTAGAACATACCTTGAACAGTTTCTATTATAGCTATTAAATAATTGAACGATAATACACTAGATGTGATTAACTCTATTTAGGAATTTTAAAATTGGTGGATGCGTCGGTACGTGAAGTATATTTTCATTGATGTGAAATAACATACATATGGCAAAGTATGTTATACGCAATGTGTCAACTAAGTAACTAAGTCGGTGAAGCACGTAACTTTGTTATTCATGTTCTGTTACTATTATTATTTAATTACCATTATGTAACTTCTCATATTTTTTTTCCTTTACATGTTTTAAAATAATTGAACTTAAAAATAAAACTATTGGAGAAAGCAGGTAATCCACACTTTACACTGCATTCCAAACTGTATTCCAACGAGTTTATAACCTTAATATTTATTGGTAAGTTTGTGGAATTGGGATGCTAAATATAGCGTCCAACCAAACCGACGTAGATCACGTTCACCACATCTCCTAAACTAGTATAATTAAGTTAAGAAGCAATCCGTAACAGCTCCCTAATCATTCACCGACGCCGCCGCCGCGTGGCAACCGCAAATGCCCGCACACCGTGTTTTTGTTTCTGCTCACTTAACCGGCTCTCTCGTCCGCTTGTTTTATCCCCTCGACGTAATTGCTTATTAATATTGCAACTCCGCCATTAGACGGTAAAGAATGTCCCCATTATTGGATCCATCATCTAACGAAGTGGAGTAAATTACCGGCAGGTATATGAATAGATTTCCCGAGCGGACGGCCGCGCCGGTCGGCACCGAGGAAGCAACGCGTCTATTCCTGCAGTGTTATACATGATCCATTGCATAAATATTAAAATTGATGGCCGTCGTCGGGCGTCGTCGGAAGCGGACGACCCTGTTGCCGTACTTCCGCTTTTCTCCGATGGTAGCGAAGACACTTCATCGTGCATTATGTATATTAAGTATACGTACCGGGTGGCCGTAATCTATCATGATCTAATTGCTGCTATGTAGTAGTTTGTTGTGTGGAGGCGGAATTGGACAAGGAAGTAGATTAAGTTGAGAGGCAAATCTGTGGATTATTCATGGAAATTCGTTTATAATTTACTAGGTGTGAAAGGGTAGTTGGTAGTTCAGTTAAAGTCAATTATATCTATTTTTAAATGAACACGGCTATTGAGCAGTATCTTAAAACACTGTTTACAGCCATCAAATGCAGAAGAAAATACTTTAGATAGTGCAACACGTTATTTTTTGCTTTTGTTATATTGATTACATATTCTTTCTTTTTTTGGGAATTCCGGTTCTTTTTTCATTTAAATTATAAAGATGTTTTACGTTTCGAAAATTTCATTTTTTCCTTTTTCAAAATTATATTTTTTTGTCCTACAACACAAAAATTTAATGTTTGGTTTGAAATTTCTTATTTAATGTGAAGTAATTTTTTTCATATAACGAAGATACACTATTAAACTTACATTTGTTATTTTCATTTCCTTATTTTTTCTTCACCTTAGCGGTGTTGCCAAAATGTTTAATTTTTATTACATAACTAACATTCAACCATAAATCATTTGTAAATAGCGACCGTACATTAACGCAGACTTTGGAACGCAATTTTGAAAAGAAGTTTTATAAACAGAGTTATGGTGTAGCAATGAGATCACCCATCTCAGTAGTTATAGGAAATTTGCTTCATGAAGAAATTAGAACAAGATATACAAAAGAAAATTGTCACACATATTATATTTTTTAAACGATATGTAAATGACTGCATTTTGGCAATACCTCAAAACAAAAATCAGGATATTTTGGAAAAATTCAATAAGTGCCATCTACGACTTCAATTCGCATTAGAAATATTTTTTATCAATTTTCGCCTCTTTTAGATGCGTAAGTAATTTCAACTGATGTATTCAGTATTTTATATATAATAGGTTATATGGTTTTTCTTTTTTTTTTCGTGAGGGTAGCGGCTAATTTCTAATGATGACTTAATTTTTTTAAAAAGTTAAACAACTCATTTTAACGTTTCGACAATCTTTATTTTCCGTTGTCTTCCTCAGAATAATGTATTTTTTATAATTTAACTTTATTATTATTTTTTTTTTAAATATATATATTTAGGGACATTCACAGAACATTTTAAAAACTTATTTAATAATTACATTTTTTTTTTTAAACAATTACTGGAAACGTCGTCATTTTACAATACTATTAACAAAACAATTTTAAATCAAACAAGTTTGATTGATTGAAGAAGATTTTGAGAAGATTGTCGAAACGTTAAAATGAGTTGTTTAACTTTTTAAAAAATTTAAGTCATCATTAGAAATTAGCCGCTACCCTCACGAAAAAAAAAGGAAAAACCATATATAATTAACGGCTACGAACAAATCATCATCAAATATAATAGGTTATGTTATTTTACAAGCCGGAAACTCCGAAAAAATGATTCTAAGACCGCTTGCCAATAGAAGGTGAGTACTATTTGGATTGATGGTTCCCCCAGACCTATTCCAACCAATCTCCAGTAAAATTTTAGCAACATAAACCCATGGGCAGAAGATAAAATAATGAGTGACATAACCTAAGCAGTATTTCATTCATTCATTAATGTCTCTTATTTCCACTCGGGCAGCTTGGTGTTTTCTATAAAGCCCAGTATCTTGCCCCAGTGGAAACTTGAGGACCTTCGAGGGCTCCAATAGATCTCTCCGAAGTACTTCTGCTAAGTACCTTAAGTCCTCACATGCGCAGATTACATGTAAAATCGTTTCCTCCTGTAGTTCGCATCTTCTACACCACGGTTTGCTTACTCGGCCTGTATTGTATAGATGCTTTTTCAGAGGACAGTGTCCAGTTACCAACCCAGTAATGGTTTTAACTTCTTTCTTACTGCGCCTGAGTAGGTTGTCAGAGAAACTACCATCCCCATCCCCTATCAGCGTTTTGCTATGGAGTTGACCTTCAGTCGACCTCCATTTCTCTGTACTTTCTTTATCTAACCAGGTCCAGATCTCCCTTCTTGCGGAATCCTTAGTGATCCCACATACGGGCTCTGGACCCATGAAGTGTCTCTTAGAGCCCTCCTTGGCTAGTTCATCGGCTATTACGTTTGCCCTTATAATCCTCATGTCCCGGCACCCAAATCAGAGACACCGTGTTGTCTCGTGCCAGTGTATTGAGGGATAGTTTGCGGTCTCTAACTAGTTTTAACCTAGTTACTGGGTTCGAGACTGCCTTCATGACAGCCTGGCTGTCAGTCATTATATTAATTTTCCTCCTCATACAGCCCCCTTTTGCAATCATTTCTGCACAGGCTGCAAGGGGGTATACCTCTGCCTGGAAGACCGTTGTATGTTTCCCCAGGCTTATGAATATCCTTTGATTAGGACTGGCCCCACAAATACCGGCTCCTGTGCCTTGGCTGGATTTAGATCCGTCCGTGAACCAGTTATCATTAGCAGCGATCTCACTGCGTGCCTGGTCTCTGTTCGGTATGGAGATTTTTACCCTTTCAGTGAAGATAATTTCGGGTGCCATGCTGTCCGTGGGCATTTGCAACAATGGCCCGTTCAGCATCGTGCCCGTAGTATAAGTGTGCCCTCCAACCCTGAACCTGAGCAGTAATGTAACATCCATACTTCATAATGCAGCAAAGGTCTGCCAGAAAGTAGTTTTCCAAACGACAAATATGCTTAAAAAACTATTCTGAAACTTATTAAATGTTGTGAGAAATAATCCTTCCAAAATAAGGAAATTTAAATTTTGCTCATTTTTTTTTTTTAACTTCAACTTTGAGCACGTTAATTTTGTAATTCGTTATAGTTATTTTGGTTGTTGCGTGTCGAAGTCACTAAACATAATTAAGAAATGAACGAATGAATTTGATTACTAGAACCAACTATTTTACACTTGCTGTTTTCACATACATAATAGATAAAATTTCTATTTCTGCGAGCACGTGCCAGTGGTTGTTATTGATCACCAAACGGACATTTTCTTTAGAATTACTTTCGCCATGTAAACGGTGAATAATCATCTACAGTAAAAAAGGTCTTCCATTCTCGTTTCAAATGAAACTCCTCAAATTTTGCATCAAAAGAACCGAATGAAAGCAAATCTGAAAAAAATAGTAACAACATTGTTATTTAACCAGCACGAAATGAACATGAAACGTTACCGAAACAGTTAACGATATTGATTAGGGTCGAAAAGTATATTAAAATAATCCAAGCTTGACGCCGACAGCAGCTCGCAACCGCTTGGAGACTTCAAACTTGCAAAAGCAACGCGATTACAAAGATAGTATCTTACACTAACCTCAACCCTAATTATTTTTTTGATAAAATTTATGTTGTATTTTTTACAGGGCAAACAAAAATCATGGAATAACTTATAACAATATTATTTATTTTATTGCATATTACATTACTTTTGCTAGTTCTATCCTGGTTTGGTGGCCTGGTTTACTGTCAACTAGTTGATTGTCATTGAAGATCTATTGAAACCGCCGAAGCGGACAAGTTGACTCCGTGTGAAAGGGGAATATCAATATGCTTCTTGACAGTCGTCCGTTCAGTAGTACTAATCGCCTCGTCTGAAAGAGGCCTAATAGTATAATTTATTAGTACATGCAACAGTTTTGACTCCCAACCATAATGTAAGCACTAAACATTAAACAATCTCCGAGAAAAAAAAAACCAATCTTTAATTTTATTTCCAGATTAGATTATTTAACGAAAACGTACAAACAAAAAATAACCGAAAATAAGCGATATTTTGGAGGCTATCAAGAAAATAATAATGATAATACCGTTTCGATTAATCGCAGTGAAGATTGGTTTGGGAATTTATTCGAGAAGTATTAGCCTCAGAGACTGCAATGAAGTTGCTTTACTGTGGGTGTCCAGACATTCGGCAATCGAAAGAAACGAGAAAGCCGTTGAGTTAGTAAGAAAGGGATATATACAGGCTGTCCCACCGAACTTGGTCATTTTTCGAACTTCCATCAGTAGGATTTTGATTTTGAAACTTGCAGGGTAATCATGACCGACTATCATCTATTTAAAGAAAATATTTTCAGCCTTATAGCACATTTGGTATACAGGGTGTCGATATCAACTTTTTTATTTTAAATGGAATGGTGCAATTTTTATATTGCTCCCATCATTTGTGAAGTGTTTGCATATTTCCTATTCTTAAAGCTAATCCTTTTTCAGATATTTGTAATTTTGTCAAAATTTTAACGTTTCACATCTTTAAATAGATCATAATCGGCCATGACTACTCTACAAGTTTCAAACTCAAATGCCGACTAGAAGTTCGAGAAATTGTAAGAACCCAGCTCGGTGGAACAGCTTGTACAGGCTCAGAACCTGTTCTTGGTGTTGGGTCAAAGAAAGGCACTGGAACAACGCAACCAAGCAAATTCATTGACAGATCTGTACTAAGGGACTATCAAAGAAGATGGTTGAAGAATTATTGCAGCTCTGTACAACTCTTTGCAGTGTAGTAAGTCTGTTATTGTGTAATAGGATAATAAAGACCGCTAACCACATTCTGTGTGCCCCAGGGCAAGCCAAAAATAAACCCAGAGAATTGCTTTGATTAACCAGTCAGAGACCTGTACAGTATACAGATTAGCACAAGGTACCAGAAAGCTGCAATGGGTGGAATAATTTAATTTAATGGGTAAAACAAATGGGAGATAAAGCGACGGAAAATCTTTTGAAAATCAACACCGACATATGCGTTGTAAATCCACCGTTTGCTTCACAATCTTTACAAAACGGTACTTTTACAGTACTTTATACACATCTATGTTCCTAGTTCCTACCCAATATTTACAAACACTTTCTACATATCTGCGTATGCTTCATACATGGATAAATATCTACATCTGGGTGTATGTCAGAAACGTTTAGATATACATCGACGTCGACATAAAGGCGCCATATCTTTAACATGTGCCAACAGCGAAACACGAGAAACTCTATGAATTATTAAAATTCCACCGGACGTCTGCGTAATTCGGCCGGAGTGCCATTAAGAAAATTCGTAGTTAAATAAATTCGCCCAGATTGAATAGATAGGGGTACGTGAACACAGTTGATTTACAAGAAGCGGCCGCAATAAATTATTCATAAAGTTTTTCCTGCAGGAAAGCGACGAAAGGCGGTGAATTACGCAATTGTCACTCTCATAAAAATGTAATATACGTCCGTAGGTATCCGCGTGGACTCTTTATTACGACGTGCTGCAGATTAAGTTTGTCGAACAGTGAAGAAAAAAAATATATTCAAGTCGTCTTTTGATGTTTATTATTATTACTGTGGAAGAAGAGTCATTTTCATAATGGGTTATGGATGTTTTAATGGTATTATATTACATGTGTACATATATGTCATGTAAACAAAAACAAAAGGACACGAAAGTGTGGGCATTTTATTACCTTAGGATCTACTACTTAACCAGAGACAATGGTCTTACAATTTACATAGCGTAAAATATTGTAAATTGGTTTAAGGGCGCGCGAAAAAGCAATATGGCGGACATGTGCACATGTGACAATGCAGTTTACAGCACGACTTATTCGGTAGCTTTTTGAAAAATTGAGACAGTAAACCTGGCTTTTGCTGGTCGCGTTTTCAAGCATGCATGTATACTTTTAATTTGACTCTTAATTTTTTCAATTTGCTCTTGCATTTATTGTAATTCATTGTTTGTTTCTGAGCGCAAAGAGGAAAAATCAAATTATGCCAAATATAAGGGCAAATTAAAAAATTCGAGATAGTCAAATTGAAGGCATACATGTATACTTCAAAACACCATAAGCAAAATCAAAGTTTATTATCCCAATTTCGCAAAAAGATACGGAATAAGTCGTGCTGCAAACTGCATTTATGTAGGTTTCCTCCATATTGCTTTGGCGTACGCCTTTAATTCCTGTTAGTTGCTGTTAGAGAGTGATTCATTTTGTAACTGAAAAAATAATGAAATAATTTCATTTTGTAACTGAAAAAATAATGAAATAATTTCATTTTTATGAAAACTGAAGAAGTGAAAAATCTACCCTCCACCAATTTGAACGCAGCCTTAACAACATCAGATCTGTCTATGAGCATTTTATAATGGCCAGCTCCGATTTTGATAAAATTTTGCAGGTATGTAGAGCAGTGAAAAATATTCGACCCGTATTTCTTTTAGCTGCTGATATTTACTTGCAGGGGAGATACAGATCCCTAAAATTATACAATAGTATCTTTGAAACTAGGAGGGATATCGATCTGAACTGAAAAGGAAAGTGTTCTTTCTGACAAGTGGGACATTTTGGTTTAGTATGGAGATCAGTGGTGCATGATGGAGTTGTAAGGAGTTAAAATAAGAACAAATTTTAATTCTCCCACCACGTTTAGGGTTTTGAGCAAAATACAGCAAAATATGAATTAGAAATTCATATTTTGCTGTTCTAGTCCATAAACTACATTAAAAAAATTAAATTTACGTGTTTTTGAATTTTTTCCAAAATATCATATACATACTTTATTTATGAAAACTAAATTATTACAAATCATCCTAACCCCGTGCTCCACCTGAAAAGGTACTACACGAGGCTACCTATTCTAAGTACTATATGGGTTCCATAACAATTGAAATGATCCTACTCTAACTAAATAACTTCCTATGATTTGTTAATAACAAATATAATACAGTAGCCTCGCGACCATACGAATATTACTTTTGAAAAATGATAAAAAAATATAAAATGTGATTAGTTCACATAATCGCGAGTCTACTGTAAATCAGTCAGCTATCAGTTATTATTAAATGCGCCCATGGAACGACTTTCGTTATCTCCCAGCATTCGCCAAGGACACTGATTATATATAATATACTTATATAAAATCAATGGCCACGGAGTAAGGGAAAACCATGGCAAAAACCTTACTCTGGGAGGAAAAAAAAAATAAAATATCATATACAGGAGTAAAGATAAAGTATTCGAGAGCATTCATATTTGCTACTGCGTTAGGTATCCTTACAAGACGCGACAGCAAAGTTTTGATTAAAAAGGACCTAAGGGTTAAGTTTACTCTTTCGATTTTTTGGTTCTTTGATATTTTCTCGAAAACGGCTCTAACGAATATCTTTGAAATTTACATTTGGTACAAGCTCCTATGTGCCTATGTCACTTTTCTTCTCAAAGTTATCTGATGATGGTTTTACTCTTATGCCGAATGTCAATATGCGCATGTATCTTCGTAACCATTCGATGAAGCAAAAAGTTTTCTGAACAAAAATTAATCCTCTAGTAAGGCTAACAATACAAAATTAAAAAATCGGATGTGAAACAGTTATACGAGTTTCCTTACCCTAGGTGTTCTAATTTTTAATATGTTTCTTTCGTTGAAACTTTGTTTCTTGTCAGTTAACATTGTTTTTAATTTAATGTCTATCAGGCACAACCGCACTGCAAAATCTTCTTACTGAAAGAGAGTGGTGGTCACCGCAATTGACCAAGGCGATATTCGAACCCATGACCTCCAATAATAATCGAAACCCTTAATGCACTCGGCTATGACAGGTGTATAAATTAAAAGTGCTAATTGAATTTGTTTGAATAGCACACCCAAACGAGAAATTTATTATAAATGCAGTTATCTCTGCGAGTGATGAAATAATGTATGAATAAAATAAATGAGATGGTTTCTTGAATGTTCATCGCTAGTCCACGGTTTCCACATGTTTGTTTTTGTTTCACAAATTTACAGATTTACACTTTGAGGCATTTTCTTTCAACAATATTTTCTTATTTACTACCTTCTTATACATGTTGATTTGTCTAAATTAGTTAATTGAGCAAAAGGGGTGTTAATATTTAAAGTACCACTATACAACATTTTTTAATACAATTACAAGCATTTGTGATCTGATAAAATTTAATTGTTTACTTTAGAAAAATTAGATTTAAATTGTAAATGGTGGATTATATTAAATTAAACAATTCTTCTCTAATTAACAATTTCTCCCAATACGGCCCATTACCTCATTAGTCAAATCGTTATATGCATCTAAGGACAGACTATACCTATGATGTATTAAAAGAGTGTTTATTTCCAAATGAGACAACTCATGCAACAGCCATGAAGTTTGTTATCGCTTATGAAAAAGTGTTCTCAAATAGATTTAACAAATTTGATAAAATATGGAAAAAATTATTGAAACGAGATCCTCTTGTAATAAAGTTAAATTATTAAAAAAAAAAAAAAAACTAAAATTATACAGGGGTTAATACAAAATTTACAGAATTCTCTTTTTTAAAGTAACAGGCCGTGACTTTATATTTGGGTTCATTCTAAACAACTAATTTAATAAAATGTTGAAATGAGGGTACTTTACTCTTAAACGATTTTCATATTTCTTGGTCTGCGCTGTAAGCTAATTGACTTTAAGACAGTCTAAGTATGTCCGGTTTAGATGTCAAATATGCACCAACGTTTGGCAGTATTTATTTTATAATTGCGCAACTACTAAAGGAAACTCCCATTTGTTGCACACTTATTAGATCACACTGTATATCACAGAAAACAACAGTATCTATTTTTCAATAGCGTAATGTAATTACACATATTTCGAATCGGTAAAAATCGTTTAAATGACATTTTCATTTCGTTCAGTGTACTTTTACCTTGAAATATTTTAGCATTCATAACTTTTCCAGTACGTGCCGTCTAGAATAATTTACAAATTTACCAGTAGCAGATAAAAAAAAAAAACAAGCTGAAAAGAGCGAAAAAGTCATTGTACTCGTAATTCGGCGCTTTATGGAATAATAAACAGTGCCAAACGAAAAATTATTCCTAAGATGAGATTCGCCTTTATTCGCAAGCATGGCGAAGATAAAACAAAGTCGTAATAATAAACCAACAGCGATTATTCTACGAATAAACTGAACTCTTTAAATATCGCGAAAAGGAAGATACGATGCGATAATTAATTAGGGTAATTAACTTATCGTCAGGGTTTCTCGCGTAAGTTTTTATGTAAAAATAACAAGATAAGACCGCAGGAATTTTATTGAAATAGTTTCTATCCAGGGTTGAAATAGTTATAATAACGATTTCGGTTCTCAAAACAGTTATGAAGAACGGCTATTTTCCATAACAGTTATTTAGAACTGAAATTCATGAAGACATCGGTTTCGATTACGGTGTTAACTAAGGTTGCTATCTTTTATGTGTTCGGTGAGGACAAAGTTGAGAGAATATTAGGCTAAAATTAGTAAATTAGGGGCATAGTCAACGAACATTTTGTATATTATCTTATATCCTATCCGTATTTCTAATGTAATCACCTTTTGTTTTGATTTTACATACCTAAATGAGCCCTTGCGAGGATTTCTCTTGTCAAAGGAGGACAAGAGGAACAAAAACGAGGACAATCCTCGCGAACTGAGGACGGGTGTCAACCCTAGTGTTAACATCGATTCCTTTTCGACTATTTTACATAATCCTTAAATTCTTTTAATTATTATTAAAATAACAATTTTGTTTATAATTATAACTTCCATAAATGTTCCGGGTTTGATTGCCTTTTTCAATTGATTAAATTTTACATATGTGTATTTTACGCAATAATTTAGAACATTCAATTTTAAGTTTTATTTACATGTTTATAGTTTGAAAGTTAATATGCAAGAGCTTGAATTGCATCGCACTACAGCCGATCTATCGTTCGCGAACATCAAAGTCAAGTTGTCAGTTGTACCAGGTAGATCATTAATGTAAAGTAGGAAAAGCAATGGACCTAATATCGTTCCTTGCGGAACACCTCGTAATATTTGTTGCCATTCAGATCCAATTTCTTTTCCAAATCTGTCAAACGCAACTACACTTTGATATCTTAAAGCGTATATTTTAACGCACTGGGGAATGTACCAGTTTGAAAGGACTTATTTATAATGTCCACCAATGGGTGTGCTAAACTTTGAGAGCACTGTTTTAATACCGAAGAAATGGAGGTCGACTGAAGGTCAGCTCCATACCAAAGCGCTAATAGGGGATGGAGATGCTAGATTCTCTGTTAACCTACTCAGGCGCAGCAAGAAACAGGCTAAAACCATCACTGGGCTGGTAACTGGACACTGTCCCCTGAAAAAGCATCTATACAACACAGGGCGAGTAAGCGAACCGTGGTGCAGAAGATGCGACTTACAGGAGGAACCAAGTTTACATGTAATCTGCACATGTGAGGAATTGAAGGTATTCAGGCAGAAATATTTCGGGAGAGATCTATGGAGCCCTCGAAGGTTCTCAAGTTCCCACTGGGCAAGATACTGGGCTTTATAGAGAACACCAAGCTGCTCGAGTGGAAATAAGAGACTTAATAGGATGGTGCAATGAGCACCTAACTCAAGTGCCCGGACTTTAGGTGCCCACCCTAACTTAATGAATGAATGAATGAATAGAAGAGAATGAAATATCTATCACGGCAAGCCAAACATAACCAAATCACTTTTTGAGAAAGTTTCACATAGAAATGGGGCCTAATGAGCATGAATTTAACTGTGACCTATGATCACACTTCCAATTCACATCGATGTCTCCGATTTAGTAATATGTAACTGTGATTCATTCGTAATTGGTCAAAAGCAGCAATCCACGGATCTGCAACAGCTACAAATAAAAAACTCTTAACTGATCGTAGCACTTTCTAATTGGACGTTGCCGCCTAGAAGACAAAGTTAACGATGTATAAAAATTTATATATTAAATAAAGATACCAAACACTATATTTGTACTGGTACTGAATATTCGACCTTTTTGTGGGACTAATTATACCAGAAACTTCTTTTATTCACGTTTGATATTTTTGGTGATCATTCTTTTACTGCTGATGTTTTTGTAATTGAAACAAATTTGAATGTTTGATTACGGAATATGTTTTTTTCCCGCGGTATAAGTAGGTGATTGTGTTCTTTCCTTTTTTGCCAAAGAACAAATTAAAAATTATATCCTAAAATCTTAATAAATTTATATCACACAATAAGTGAGTTTACTACTCCGTCATTCATCAAAGCATAAATTTATTTGAATTTTTACTATTAATACAGAAAGAGCCTTTTTTTAACTTAATAAACAACAAATTTTACTACTACTATCACTTGTAATAATAAAAATAACTGTTTTGGCATTATTTCTGTTGTCATAACCCTTTCATTTAGAACCGATATATAATAGTTTAAAACAATTATTTTTGGAACCTTTTCAATCTCTTTTATGGGAACATCATTGCAGGTTGTACATTCTGTTTTAGTGCGTTGCCTCATCAGTGAGCTAATTCACAAAGCGGTGTTAGCAACAGGTTTAAAATCAAGGAGCAGTTATTGAAAAAAAACTCTGGAATAAAACACAGAAGTGCACACAGCCTCTATAAGCTTAGAAAAAAGAAGTGACGGTTAGTGTTATTTTATTTATATTAATTTGAAATTGATTATAATATTCCCTAATATCCTAAGCGACGAAAAAATAGAATTTTACGTTAAAAATTAATAACTGTACAGCTATCATTAACACATCTTTTAGAATTACTTGACCATCGAAAATCGAGGTAAGTCAAATTAAAGAAGGAATGAATTTATATCTCTTAGGTAATCTCCAAACTTCGCTTATCAATTATGTAAGACACAGAGTTCATAACAATTTGAAAATGGTTTGTTTATTTTCATATCTACATTATGTAACATCAATATCGAAAGCGATCCATTGAACTTGAATCAGAATTAGTGTTAAGTTAACCTTGTCTACGCTGTCATTGTCTAGACTACATCTGGTAATGGTAGCAAGTTAGCAGGCATGTATGTATATATATATATATATATATATATATATAACCACGTACTATATCACGATTGGAATGCGCTTTCTATAGATTTCTTAAAGTTATTCAGAATGATCGAATTACGTCTCCAGGAAATATTATGGATCTTCTATTACGTGGCTACAATATAGGTACATCATATGTAAGCACATGCATAATCCGATCACGAGATTCAAGAGCGTACATAACAAATTCTATTAATATGATCTCGACTAGATGTAGGTAGTACAGTGTACCTTAGAAGATAAGGGTTATCGCTAAATACGATGCAGTAAAATTACACTTTCCCCCTCGAATTAATTATGCATTACCTACTACACAAAACGTGTTCGATAAAACCGAATTCCAAAGGCGAGATAAGCATCGCATAAACACATAGTAGAGATGGCGGCCGCGTTATTGTTTGATTAGTAAATTAACCTCAGCACTCGATAGCACAGTTGATTTATGCTTGGGCCATCGATTTACCAAATTTAGTGCTATTTTCAGGCGTTCCGTAGATTAAGCAGGAATTTTAAAAGGTTATTTCGTCTAAATTGTACAAACAGGAAATGAGTTAGAATTGGAAGTGTTGAAGGGGATATTATTTGTAATCTTTTTGATTACGAGGAGATAAAATATCTATATTTTTAAGTGTGTATCTTATTTGCTGGTGATTGAACTGATAAGGTTTCTTTTTAATATTATGCTTTTAAAATAGCTACCTATTGTTTTTTTTTTGTAACAAATCCAAGGAAAAGACAAATCCATAATATTATAAATAATAAATAAGTGTATAGGTAAGAAATAAGTGGATGATTTTAATATAATATAATAAATAAACCATAATAACGTGTGAGCATAAACGGTTGAAAGACTTTGGCCACTATTTCTCTTAATAATATTATCAAAGTTACTTTCCGTTTCTGTCAAATTTCGTAATTGACATTTGTTTATTGACGTGCCTATGATGGTGGTTTTGTGGCGTAATTGCTGGGCGAAACTGCAGGTTGTGAAATCCACTTTGACACTTCTAGACACTGATAGATGGTTTGACGTATTATATCATCCTCACTGAAATTTTGCTGAAGCTGGAGAGGTTCCAACCAGCGAAGAGGTAAGACAGTGAACCAACGAACTACATAAAACACTGGAACGCGCTTTCGGGTGCATGCAGTAACTGAAAAAAGGTTTGGTTTTCGCCATCTTTGAATGTGGCAAATTGACGTATAGACGCGAATAGACTGGACTTGTACTGCCCTCTATGACACACGCGCTTTATGATTGGTGTAAAAGAATGGGAAGACAATTGAGGGACGTGGTGCTAAAATAATGGCCGCATTTAGAATAAGTAGCTGCTCCCAAGCGGTTTGCGAACTGTTGACAATTCGTCTGACGCAACGATACATTTGTGCTGCATCAATAACATACAATGGAGCGGTCGCCATTTTGTGTAGCGGAAACCGTTACTAATATGTATCATATTCATACTCTGAACGCGGCCAGTGAAGTACCGCTAGAAGTAGTATTTCCGGCGACAAAACGTCAAAGGTGCCGACAGCAAGAGACGCTTGAAGACAAAAAGCGACACTCGTCATTGGCCGCGTTCAGAGTACGAAAACAATACGTATGAATTACTTTTGCCGCTACACAAAATGACAATTGCTCCATTGTATGTTGTTGAAGCAGCGTTATGCTTTTGAGACGAATTGTCAACAGTTTACACAAACCGTTCAGGAATTTGTCCTTTTGACAGCACTGTCAAAGTGTCAATTTAATAGACAGAGCGCTACTGCAGTCATTATTCTGGCTTGGGTATAATCGAATGATTAAACATTATCCTTGGAGTAATTGTACCGTGTTTTTAATTCAATTTATTGTTGTTTTATTTGTTTCCTGTTGTGTTTTTATTTAGTAGTAGCAGTAATACTGTCTTTAGTTCTACTAAAACTCCATACATTTTCTCTTATGTAATACCACAAACATCATGAATACAGTGTACCTTATCAACAAGTTTAACGTATTTAGGTTATTTTAGTTGGAAGTCCTCTGTTCTATCCGAGAAGAGAACGTTATAAAATAACATGCATGTTATATGTAAGACCTAAAAAAACACCACAGGATCCCTTGCAGTTACACGATTAACAGGGATGTTATGCACAAAAGTGAGATTCAAGTTTACTGAATTGTGTGAATCGAAATCTTTAAAAACGAATGATTTTAATGATTTGCTGGCTTTTAGTTTATTAGGATATTTTTTTGGGGTTAATGATAACACCAATTATGAAATAGACAAAAGTACATGACAAAAATACTACTTGTGTTTTTTGTAGGAGTAATGCTGTAGAGTAAAGCTGACTCCTAAACCATTTGAACTACTTTAAACAGTTTCGTAAAATTAATTATAGATTGGCTTAGGATCCGGTGTTCACATAATAAATACAATCATTTAGCTAGTAATAAAGACGAACAGCAATGTCATTTAAAAAAAGAATATCTGTTCAAACATGAAAATATCTATTAAAATTTCAAAGTTATTATTGGTTAAAGTTTTAAGAACACTTTATTTTACGTACACGTTAGCCAACAGAAATGTGTGGAACAAAACTTTTATGTGGTCGTAAAACAATTTGTTGCAAGCCAAGTTACCAAGTTATGGAAGTAAATAAATAATTGCGCATCAAATTACTAACAATTCAAGAAGGAAGGCATTATTATTAAGCAAAAGTTCAAACTTCTTCAAAAAGTGTTCGAAGCATCTGCCATAAACGTATAATAATAATAACAATATATCCTTATTTCGACGTATGGAACAACAAAAATCTACACAAAACAGCGTCAACACACAAAGAAAGAGTATCTCCATATTTCAAAATTTGAAAAAACTAGGAATTATCAAAAAAATCATTAACAGAGTAACAAAATATCCTATGCAAATAAGTTTTTACATTTCACTTAAAATTATTAAAAGTAGTGTAATATTTAATCGGATCAGGTAATTTATTAAACAATTTACATTCTAGGAACGACAAACTTTTTTGAAAAGTTGTGGTTCTATGGACCGGAGATAGCATGTGGTTCTCTTGTCTGGTATTGTAGTCATGTCGAGTACAGATGAAAATACAGATTTATACCTAAGAACAAAACAAAGCACTTGAAGTATATAAATATCGTACATTGTGTGAATTTTCTGTAGGTCAAATGGGTCTCTATAAGATTCATGATAAGTAAGATTGAAAACAATTCTCAAGGCTCATTTCTGCAATGGGAATACACGATTTATATTTTTGCCGGACGCCCAATGTATAATCCCAAAGGGTAATTTCGATTGAAAGACTGAGAAGTAGTAAATTTTGAGTGCATGCGCATTGTAAATGTAAGTTCCATTTTAAGTTTTCATCAATGATTACTCCAAGTAATTTAAAAGAGTTACTCAATTTCAAGGTTAAATCTCACAGATTGATGATTTGAATGTTACATTTTTTACTATTGCGGAATAGATAGAGAATATCATTGTTAATTATTAATTTATTGTTCCAAAAGCCAATCAGATACTTTAGAGAAAATAGAATCGGCTGTTTCAAATAGTTTGTGAAGAGAATTTGAACTTATTTCTACGTTAATATCATCTGCATAAAGCACAATATTAGTAGCAGTCAATAGAGATAAAGGAATATCATTTATAAATATTTAAAAAAAAAGTGTAGGTCCCAGCACAGATCCCTGAGGTACCCCCCATGCAACAGCGCGGAAACGAGAAGAATACTCGTCGATTACTATTTTTTGCTTATGATGCTTAATTAGATAGCTCTCAAGCCACTGCGAGGAAATTCCTCTATTACCATAGCTATATAATTTACTAAGTAATAATCGGTGATCAACATTATCAAATGTTTTAGTCAAATCAATAAGCATTAAGCAAGGGACATTGGAATCAAAGTATCATAAGAAATTTGATCTATAAATTTGTATAATACGGTATTCTACGCAAAGCACCCGCAAGGAACTCCATGTTGCGTGTCACTAAAAGGTGAACTTATTAAAAATAGTAACCTTCATTAACGATTCATATACCCTGTGGGTCTATTTCAAACTTTAAAACCGTCTATAAGTAATGCATTTCACCGTGCAGCAATGCCGTATTCATATCGTGAATCATGCATGAAAGATGTAAGTGGGCAGATCGCGTTGGTGGGGTGAATACAATACCGTAGCAGGCGTAACAGTTGCTAGCTTATTGGTAGATTGCAAATATGCTCGTAACAGCGATAATAATTGAGATGATGACAACTACTTTCTTTGACATGTCTAAATAAATGTAACGGCAGATACAGCACTTGTCAATATGACGTTTATAAGTATGTGGCAACTGTGTCGATATTTTACATAATAGTTAGGATTTTAAACTCGCTTCTCTTAAAAAAAAAAATTAAATAAACACAAGAGAAAATACAAACACAAAAAGATTTTTATTGCTCAATTTTGACTATGTAGAAGTATTAGTTTTTAATTGGGAGCTGCTCCCTGAGCAGAACTGAGGTACTCGCTGCGAAGAATCGTTAAAAGCGAGTTCCTTTAGGATCGACAGCTCCAGTTAGCCAACCAGAAAGCCAGCTGTTTAGAGCGATTGGCGTCAGAATTTCTTGAATTATTGGGTAATAAGTAGAGACCGGACTATATGCAAAGTGCATATATTTCATTTTTTGCATATCTCTAATTATAGTCTATATGTTAGACATATTACACTAATTGAGTAATTAGCCCCTAATAGTGATTGCATATTATGCATATTTAGCATTTTTATGCATATTTTTACAAAGTTGCATTATATTGCATATTTAAGCTTTTTCTTATCCTTTCTATCAGTAAAAATTCCTAGTAATTCCTAATGTAGGTCGACAACCGACAATTCTCAGAATCTTTTACATTCGTTTCTCTAGTACTTTTTCCCAAGAACTGCACGTGTTTAATTTCGCCTAGCAGAAGGGATGTGGTAAATCCGTTTTATTATTATTAATTCCCAAATAAACTATTCATTCATTGAATATCTTTGAGCGAAACAGCATGTAATTGTGTTACGTTTTTAAATATTGTGCGTACATACAATGAGTATTAGCGAACAAAAATTTCTTTATGGATTAAGCCATATCCTCAACTGGTAAAGGATGGCGACAAAATATTTTGTCGAGCCTGCAGTAAACTGGTAAGTTTAATTTTACTAAAAGCATTAAAATTGTTTTTAAATTCTTTAACTTTTGATATAAAATGCAATTGTTGTTGTAGGGGTCTTCCTGATTGATCAACACGCTAAAACTCCATCACATATTGGAAAATGTGAAAATGCAAAGCGATCCGCATGTGTGAAACAATCAATACGTCAATATATAGTATCAACTTCACGAAACTCAGAACAAGAAGAATATAATACGGATCTGTGTAACACGCGTTAATTTCGTCTAACATACCATTAGCAAGATTAAACAATGTTAATTTGAAATCATTTCTTCAAACATACTGCATACTGCAATAATATACCTGACGAAAGTACCTTACGAAAAAATTATGTCTCATCTTGTTACCAGCAAACAATAGCAGAAATTCAACAATTGGTAGGGAATAATTTTATTTATATCACGGTAGATGAAAGTACGGATAAGTGTGGCCGTTATATTGCCCATTCGTTAATAGGAATTCTTCATGAAGATACTGTAGGTAAATCTTATTTAATTTATTGTAAAGTACTTCAAAAAACAAATAATGTGACAATTGCCCAATTCGTTCAAGAAGATTTATCAAATTTCTTTTTACCTGGAAGCATACCTTGTGAAAAAAACTTACTAATGTTGTCCGACGCTGCACCATACATGATAAAAGCCGGGCAAAATTTTTTTTTTTTTATAATAACATTATTCGTATCACTTGTTTAGCTCATGGTTTCAATCGTGTAGCCGAAAACATTAGGAATCAATTCCCTTTGATTAATGATTTAATTAGCAATGTCAAAAAAGTATTCTTAAAAGCACCTTTACGAATCCGCCTCAATCAAGCGCTCCTTATAAGGAGCGACTTCCCGGTGTTAAGCAGCCTCCTGAACCGATTATTACGAGATGGGGTACAGGGTTAGAGGCTGCATTTTTTTCGCCGATAATTTTGAAGGAATAAAAGATGTAATTCTTGAAATCACTGCTGACTGCATTGCTTAGAAAACTGTAAAAGATAGTGACATCAACAGAATGCTGACAAACTTTTGTATATTAAGTCAAATTATAGCTTTTTTCAAGTTCCATTCGTAAACTAGAAACCGCAAGGGATGTCGCTTCTCGAATCAGTCGAAATAGTTAGACGGATTTGATATGCTATGTAAGAAGGTTAAGGGGACAATAGGTAATTCTATATACGATAAACATAAAACAGTGATAAATAAATTTATTTATTTGAAATTGAAGAAAGAACATTTTGGAAGGCGAAACAGTAAACGATTTCGACTTTAATTTTAGTTTAGAATGTATTGCAAAGTTAAAAAATGCACCCATTACATCTGTGGATGTTGAAAGAAGCTTTTCCATTTCGAAACATATGTATTCTGATAGAAGACAAAACTTTCTTTTACACAATTTTGAAAAAACATTTAATTATAAATTGTTTTAGAATATGTTGTGAAAAATATTTTGTGCAATAAAGTTACTGTTTATTTTTCTGCTCTTATTTATTTATGTTAAAAATTTTGCATATTGTCGCATTTTTTTTGCATATATGTCCCAGCTTTATGCATATTTTCTCAAAAATCGATGCATATATATATGCCCATATAATTCCCGGTCAATAAGTAAACGACAAAAGGGTTTCAGGCGCAATGCGTGGTGGAGATACAAGGAGTATTATCAACATATACAATGTCTAGTTCTACGATACAAAACCTGCCGTTTGTAGCTCGCGTAATGATAATTTTAACGAATGAGGCATTTAGAACATTTAAAACGATTATGTATGATTTTTTCGATTTCCATTTTATCTATTTAAATTATTATAATGCTGTGCCTTTTAATATCTAGAAATGTGTATAAGGTGAGATCGTATTGAAGTGTGCAACATTGTATTGTGAAACCGCTTTATCATTGAAAGAAATAAAAGCACTGAGCGAGTGCATTGCAGCGACAAATCACTTGCCGCCTCAATCAAGCGCTCCGAACACGAAAAAGCAAAACACCTCGGACGAAAATCGACGTACAAAACGCCTTGGAGACGCGACCTCTTTCGATTCGTCGAAATTATCTGGCGACCGATGTCGCTTCCACGGTATTTATTGCGGCGTAATTGGACGGGTGCAGGTGTTTTTTCTCCCGGACCACGGAGGCCAATATCCTTCGACACGACCGATGTGATACTTCAGCTACATACCGCAGGTACAATATCGGGTTACGTACATGGCGAGTCCATGACCGACGTAAGCGTAAGACAATCTCAGGAGAAATTCGAGACGCGCCGTTGGATAACGTATTCGTTCACTGGGAAGACAAATAAGCGCTGGCTTCTTCATTTTCTCGGCGTTGATTGCGTACACGGACAATTTGCCGTCACTACGTATGTACGTATTTATCTGGAGGGGTAATCGGTGGAAGGTTGTGTCAAAATCTCATTTCGCTAATTGGAATACCTACTGTTGAATAAGACGTATTTCTTATGTATCTAATGGGTGTCGATTCAAAGACGTCATTGAGTGAGCTGTAATGTTTTTGGTAGAATACGATTTTGATCGATGAAAGGTCTTAAACATACCCCCAATTATTTTAAAAATTTCATACGTTACTTGATGACGTGTTTAAATGAACAGCCCCATATAGTGTACGCGTAGGGTGATTCGCAATATATGCGACAAACTTTAAGAGCTGATTCCTAAGGTTACTTTGATCATAAAAGTTCATATGACTATATGTCCAAACGTTTGTTTTAAGTTATTGAATGTTAATAATAAATTATTAATACTATGATAACACGATATAATACCACAGTTGGTTCTTCAAAAACTATTGTGTTGAGAGAGAATTGTTTATTTGTCATTTCAATATTGTCAATGGTTTCAGAAGTATTCATTCAGTTTATTGCCAGTTTCTGTTTTCTAAAATGAATTACACGAATGCCGAGATGTGTGATATGCATTTCGTTTACGGTCTTGCCAATGGAAATTCGCGTGCTGCTAGACGTCTTCATGAAGAACGATACCCCAACCGTATCATCCCGCATCATTCAATATTTGCCCGTCTTCACCAACGTCTTAGTGAAACGGGAAATTTAGAAAAACGGACGACTGATAACGGGCATCCATCTACAGTGAGAGCTCCACAAGTTGAAGAAATGGTACTAAATGAAATTGAAGAACATCCTACTACAAGCACCAGAAAAATTGCGTTTGCTTTAAACATTAGTCAGGCCACAGTTTGGAGAATATTGAAAGATCAACTGTTGCATCCATATCACATTCAATGGGTGCAGGTACTTTGCTACCAGATTTTCCGCAGAGAGTGGCTTTTTGTCAATGGATGCAACACAAAATCGCACAAAATCCTGACTATTTGGCTCAAATATTCTTCACCAACGAGGCTACTTTCTCTAGAAACGCGATTATTAATTTTCATAATAGAAGAAAATCCGCACAAACTAGTGAATGCCCGTCATCAACATCAATTCTCTGTCAATATGTGGGCGGATATTGTTGAGTCACTTGATAGGTCCACTTTTTTTACCGATGCGGTTAAATGGCGAGGTATACCGCAATTTTCTTGAAGAGGAGCTACCACTACTGCTGGAAGAAGTTCCATTGCAATTAAGATTACAAATGTATTTTATGCATGACGGTGTTACAGCGCATTTTAGTTTAGTTGCTCGCAAGTTTTTGGACAATACGTATCCAGATCGGTGAATAGGACCGGGAGTTCCACAATCGTGGCCTCCTCGATCTCCAGACTTAAATTCTTTGGACTTTTTTCTCTGGGGTCACCTAAAATCATTAGTTTATACGACTCCCATTGAAAATGTTGATGAACTGAGAAATCGTATTATCGCAGCTTTTCAAACAATTCGAAATACCCCCTGGTATTTTAGAACGGACTCGCCAGTCAATACGACGGAGGATAGAAGTTTGTATTGCAGTTGGGGGCGGTCATTTTCAATAGTTAGTATAAATTTTGTTTTACTAATTATTTTGTTAATTTATAATAAAAACATTAATTATGTTAACTTACTATTAAACATTGCACAACTTTAGAACTCAGCGATTTTGGACATATGCTCTTATGAACTTTTATGAACAAAATAACCCCAGCAATTAGCGCATAAAGTTTGTCACATATATTGAGAATCACCCTGTATATTACATGTATACAAAGAATTGGCATAGAGGCATTAGTAACTATTGAGAGACATCAATCTACAAAAAACACCATCATGGGAGAAACACTGGTCGAAAGAGAATGTCCGCAGGGTGGAGTATAGATCCTTTGTTGTGGAACCCGGTCGTGGACAAGAAACTAGTAAGACTGGCCAATGAAGAGAATAAAACTTTGGGGCTCGCAGATGACCTTGTGATTCTGGCCCGAGGCAAATACTACAACGTAATGCGAAACAGAATGCAGAACGCTCTACAGGTTATACCAGAGCGGCTTGAGGAGGAGGTTCCTCCAAAACGGTCATATCATTCACGAGAAGGGGGATACCTTGAATCGTTAAAACTTCGTAGTGAAGAAATAATACTGTCGGAGGAAGTGAAATATTTCGGTGCCATTCTTGACTCCGAGCCCACTTGGAATCGACAACTTCAGAAAATGAAAACCAGGGAGGAGACAGCACTTATGTTGGCTAGAAGGCTTCATGGAAAAAGAATGGAGATTCCACTAGGAAAATATGCTACGATTTATCAAATATAGAGGGTTACGTGTTTAGGAATATCAGGCGCAATGAGGACTGCTTCTGCAGCAGTAGTGCAAAGCTTGCCAACTCTTCCTCCTCTCCATTTGGTGATAATGAGGGAGACACGAACGAACCATCTCAAAGTGCAAAAACTACCACGCAACAGATGTGTAGGATTTGGGACATAGTAACATTATGAAAAAGAAAAAAACTCAATCTATTGGACGATACACATCATAGTAATATTGTCGTTCATGTGTAAAGAAACCTTTTTGCAATAACATCAGACCACATGATTCCGATGTATCTATTTAACTGAAAATTCGAGGTGGAAATCACAAATCGGATAAGCTGGAATTTATCCAACTACAGAAACAAGCTTGGATCTGGAGCTGAACCCCACAGTAAAGTGGAAAACACAATGATCATCTTTCCTATGGGAAAATATGCCACTGTCTTTCAAGCAGAAGCATATAAATAGTGTATTGTATAACTGAAATTAATCAAAGGGCTTACAAAAACAATTGGATTTATATTGCAGGACTAGTTTGGTAATATATTCGAAAACTGAATAGCCTTGTCACTTAAAGTAACTTTGCTGTGGGAAAAAGCGGATTAGTTAGTTAAAGAAAAGATCTTCGGGTTTATATATAGGCCCAGAATCACTCTGGGCGTGTTCAAAAACAGCACAATAAAATTCCAAACAAAATACTTTAGGGGTACGGACTTGCTTCGCGAACTTTATGATAACTACCATTCTACAAATAGCCTTGTCTAGATGGCGCAGTGGACAAACCGGATACTATTTCAGCATTACTCAGCGGCAAAAGTGTACTATCTATCTTTGTCTATTTGTTACTCCACCCAATCTCCATAAGCGCAAACAAATCTATTACATAGTTTTTCCTAATATTTTTAATAAAAAATGGAATTTCCTATGGTTTCTTATAGATGTACTGACAGAACAAGAACAAAACTAGATTAAATGCCCTGTAGTGATGTAGGTACAAGAATAAATTGAAATACTTGGGAACGGTAAGAACCTCAGGAGAAAATGGTATAAAAGCAGAGTTATTGAGGTATGCAGGACAACAACTACATAACCATGCATACACGCCAACTAGTTTCAGAAATATGAAAACAAAACGAAATACCAAGCGAATGAAATGCGTGTATCACTCCAATCTATAGTGAAAAATGTCAAAATTACAATCACAATTTTGTTAAATACGGTCTGGTAAATATTACCCAATAAAATAAACAAAAAGTTGAAACTATACGTAGAGAACGTACTAGGGAATTATTAGAATGGTGTGAGGCCGCAGCGATCAACAATTAATGCTTGAGTTGTTGTTTGGGCTATTTTCATCGTTTGTAGGATTTTGATGATCCGACGTTTCGGCAGTTCGTCTCCTACCGTCATCAGAGTAGTCCTGAAGAGGGCTGTTTCTTGCCTAACTCATTATTTGCAATTAATTTGACCAATTTTTTTTTCTTTGTCTTGTGTGAGACCCGAACTCGATATCGAAATTCGGAATATTTACTAATCTAATACTTAACCATTCAGCCAATCCGGGGGACAGATATTGCTGTATAACCTATATTTAAGCAAAGATATATGCGTAGAACTTGATGCGCACTGGTATGCATAATTTTGCATGTGTAGTAGTTATTATTATTCTGTCTTATTCTGTCTCCGGGATCGTGGTTGCCAGTCTTCTATTTACTATTATTTTGTCTGGCGCGAAGTAATAGAGAAAACACGGGAATGCGGCAGATGCTTAGATATAATACAGTTTAAAAGTGCATTTGACTGGTTAAAATGGAAGAAAACTATAGAAGAATTCTGATTTTTACAAATACAAAAAAAAAGATTCACAAACTCATAAATGTACTATTAGAAGAAAAGAAAAGTAGTAAAGTTTTAAGGAACAATAACAAAAAAATATGAATACAAATAATAAACAACGAAAAAGGTACTGATAAATGCAATAAACAGACTAAAGAAAAAAATGGGCAGGTATGGATTTGAAAAGACAAAATATATTAACATTTTAAGCGAATCTAAGCGGAGGAGGGGAGAGGCATTTAAGTACGCAAAAGCATAAATTTGAACCAGTAACAACATTCAATTATCTGGCAACAGCATTGGAATGGGACATAATAAGGAAAGGATTCAAAAATGATGGCAAACACATGAAAGAATTAAAACGCTGTTGAAAAGCAAAAACAAAAAAACAAGAAATACTCCAAAACATCCTAATACTTGCAACCTGACAAAGCAAGGATCAAAACCCATCCATTTTGAAGGTCTTTACGTTGTTTATAAAAAAAAAAATATAGTACCTAAGGCGTTTTTTGTTATCAACGAAAAATCGGTTGTTATATCTGGGAATTCTTTTGAATTTATTATTTTTATGGCAAATAAAATTGCTGATGTTCCTACAAATTACCATTGTTTTTTTTTTTTTTGAATAAGTATTTATAATGTGCTCAACATCTTTAGGAATGTCCTTCAAAGATATTTTAAATAAGTTGTCACCATAACTAAGATTTAAATATTTAGCTAGGATATTCTTAACATTATTCAAAGTATCTACTTGTTTGTTATTAATGATATTGATTTCGTTTTGGTGTTGATAGATGTAATTGTACTTATTTGCAGTATTAAAGAGATTGGTGAACTTCTTCTTTTGTTTGTATTACTTTTAGTACATGTGCTTTTGGGTACGATTTTATTTTAGGCCAATCTGGTTGATTAATCTTGGCTTCTATATTTTTTCATTAAAAATGAGTACTTTCATTGAAAAAATACTCAGTTCTAATGAAATCCTTAGTTTTAAATAGAAATGGATTCTTCCTAAATTGCTCAACAAGAATAAGTCGTGAATATTTGATTCTGTGTTAGAAATTGAAATGACTACCACTTACAATATCCATAAAAACAAACTGAAGCATTCTCAGTAGTACCTAATAATAATTTGCAAGGATGTTTTAAGAAGTAGCCATTGAATTCATTTAAACTTATTGACTCATATGCCACTGAATCTCAAATTTTCCTCTACTTACTATTTTTAGGTTCTTAAAAATACCGATTAACTTCAATAAAAATAGCCTTAAGTAGTTTTTGTGATTGATGCTCTTGTGAGTGTGTGTACGCTATTAGGTCGCATTACTCATAAAACAATCACTGCTCTATTTTCGAAATAAATTATTATTCCTGTGATGTCGATTGCTGTGCCCAAGCGATGTTTTCGTTTCCTATGCGGTTGATATAAAACATTATAAGGAAAATATACGTGGGTGGCTGTTATGCATATAGAGAACAAACGCCTTTCTACTTCAACATTAACGTTTTTTACCCGCACCTCGATTAGGCACGACTTAAATGAAAATAAACTCGAGTAGATTTTGGAAAATTAATGAAGTGTTTAGTATCATTTGACGTCAATCACAAAGGTCCTCAAAATAGAGCGATTGCCAAACGGCAACGAATGACTTTCGAACTAGTTGGCGTTCGATTTAGATTTTACATTTCCTCTGCATCAATTTGGTTTCGGAAGGTTGAGATTCAAAGCAGTCGCCTTTACGAAATGCAGTAAAACGTTTTAGATGCTAATTAACAAAAGCATCGACCCAGTTGTGTCTGGGATACTATGCTAAAATAACAGCTGGCAGACACGGGCTATAAACATTTAGTAATTTCTTGCATATTTTGATGGATTTTTAATTATTCGCCCTGACTTAATGGTTGTACATTTATCATGTGTTTAAATTATTGCCAACTTGATGAAGGCGTTTGAGGACTTTTTAAATAATGGGAACCATCACATTTATTTCAGTAACCGAATAGCGGCACTTATTGGTTTTTATTTTAGAGAGAAAAAATATAAAATAATATAAAAAAAATATACAAAAATTATTTTAATATCATTTATTTCATTAATAAAAGATTTTTCATTTAATTTATGTGAGCATATAAAATATGTAGTGTTGGTAACGTATTTTTAGTTCTTTAGTCTGTGTATGTGTATGAGTGTGGTGATATAAGTTTCGTCGCAGAGTATCTCGGGCAATGGAAAATATTCACGGGGTCACGAGGATAACGCAACGTCCTGATTGGAGGAGCACCAGGGATGAAAGTCGGTTTCTAATGGCTAAGGCAATTGCACGCGTTGTCGTGCATAGAGCGGTGGTACAAGGAGCCGCCATTAAGCACAAATAGAATAAACACTCATATATTTGTAAAAGTGAGACGCATAGAGTGTTGACACGTCTCCTCTATTGCCCAGTGCCTTGATCGCCTGTTTTAAGTGCTAGTGAATAAACCGCCTAAGTGAGAAATTTCGCAATTTTGGTAAATTGCGTAATATCAAGAAATGAGCTGAGTTGTGCCGCCCTATGCTGGGAGTTCCACGCACAGTCTTTCGCTGATATCTTGTCCCTCCTTTTGCCTGGGAATATGTCAAAATTACTTTCCCGGTCGATCGGAGTTAGGTTCGGTTGTTCTCGACTAGAAGTCATCGGGTTATCGGAAACCGAGCACTGTTCGCAATTTGGTAAAATATAGGTACTACTTGAGAATGTTCACGTGCAGGAAGGCACTTTGATACTGAGTTTTTAAGTAAGGTGTATGTTATATAAATAAATGCGTTTGTGAATGTATATGTAAAATAAGAGTACGTTAAGTACTACTTTTTACATATACATACTTGCTTTTAAATTAAATAAATAGTATTCAAATTATAACACATTATAATCATAATAGTAATGCTAGCAAAAATATTTGAAACCCAAATAAGAGCTTAAATTAATAGAGTGTTATCTTTATTCAGTAGCACCAAAAGGTGTTGAAGAAGATAATCCGATGAATATTAAAAAAAAAAAAAAATATTTTTCAGTTATAAACAATTGCAAATACAAAATAAAATCGTATATGGCAAAAGCGTAAACTTTCAAGTAATAATCAAGTTAAAATAAATACTTAAACAAATAAGAATGATTGTGGGAGATGAGTGAAATAAAATCTCAAGTGTGTAAAATATTTTTCCGGTATTGCTAATCTCACTGTGCCTATTACAATTGAAGACACGAGTGGATGAAGGTGTTATGTTACAAAATAAAACTTTTTCAGAAATTAAGTTTTTTATGTAATTTTTCTGAAAAGTAGTGTAACATAACCCCTTCATACATTCACAAGACTCGAGTGTTCTTGAATTTCTGGAATTTTCGATGGTGCTATGTGAAAGATGGGTACAAAACACCTTGATTCATGCAAAAAAGACAGTTTGTAAAATACAACATAGCACCTTCATCCACTCGTATCTTCAATTATTAAACAAAACACAAAATTAAGCAAGTATGCTTTACTTTTTGTTTTAAACATGTAATCTAGCATAAATAAATCATGCAATGGATTCAAAAATTACGTTAGAACTTACTGTAATATTTACGGAATATGTCTAAATATGCATCTAATAATCTTTTGTACTAATTCGATGGTACTCAAAATCATTATTATCATTTACCTCCATTCTAGTTATCTCATAATAACCTACATAAGTATCTTGATAGAAATAATTACCGTCCACTTTCATTGCTACCAGCTTTCTCCAAGGTTTTTAAAAAGATTGTTAACAAGAGACTTACAGGTTATTTACTAAAATATATACCTTTCAATCAATTTGGTTTCTTCTGTGTGAAATGTACCGAAATAGCTATTCCTGATTTTGTTAATACTTTAATTCACTCCCTTGGTGTTGAAAAAAAGCAGCAGACATTTTTTGCGACTTTTTCTAGGGCATTTGCTACTATTAATCACTAATATTCTACTGAAAAACTTAGAATCAATACAGGTATCCGAGGAAACTTCCTTTTTTCTTTACCTCATATTTGAAGGATAGAGTGCAAATGGTAAGTGTTACTGGAAACAGTGACGGAGTGATTTTCAACTACCAATAACTTAGTACTTAGCACGAGTGTCCCTCAAGGATCAATCTTAGGCCCTACTTTATTTTTAACGTGCGTTTTTGATATACCAGATCGTATGGGAGATTAGTTGCTTTTCCAGTATGCGGACGATACAAGATGTATTGTCAATGGATCACAAGATATATCGATGGCGGGTAATAATATCAATAATCAGATTAGTGATTGGTGTAGCGATAATGGCTTGGTTTGAAATAAAGATAAAGTTTTAATTCTATTTTTTAATAATAGGTCTCTTGAAGATGTTTACTTTAAAATTAAAGGAAAATCAGTTCCTAATGTCAGTAAAAAAATTTTGGGTTTAATCATTGATCAAAACTTGTCTTGGAATTCGCAAATAGACGTGTTAGTAAAAAAACTTAATTCTGTTTATTATAATATCAGGAAGTGCCGCGTTGATGTTCTGAAATCGATCTGCTATGGTTGTGTACAGAGTAGATTGAAATACGCATTCGTTCTTTGGAGGTCTTCTACGGATTTTCATCGAGCGTTGAAGGCTCAAGAGCGTAAGATGTATGCTTAAACAGGCAGCGCGAACATCTTGTCGTCCTCCTTTTCGGAGGTTAGACATATTACCATTGCCATTTCTTTATCTGTATGAGCTTGTGATCTAGACATATAAAAATAAACAGAATATTCAGAAAACCGGTCGAAAACGAACCGTCATGCGTTATTATTAATACAGAATTGGTGTCTCTAGCGTTTACTTTAATTTTTTTTAGCATGATAAAGTCAAATTATACTAATTTTGGTTGCCACGCCTTGCTTTACGTATCTACTTACAAAATACTTAATTTACAAATAACTTTATATCGTTTTCAAACGAAAATGATTGTTATTGCGTAAGCTATGAATACCCCTCATTGCTATTGAACTAGGGCGATATATAATACCTGTTAATGAACGTCACAACGCGTACACATCAAAGGCTTTCATGTTGGCATACAGTAATGAGATCGTGAAAATACATATAAACTTTCAATCACACTCACTCACGCCAAAAATTTCCAAACCAAAAACTGGTGGCTTTCGCAGAGAAAGGCAAAAATAACATGAAATAATAAACCAGAATCACTTTGATGTATTTCGAGAAATAATCGGTATATAATGCCTAAAGAACAAAGAAGCGTGACTTATTCGAATCAAGTAATCACATCCTATTCGGTTAATTGGATCTCACGTGTTATACATTGGTTACAAAATTACTGCAGCGTCACATCATGGGATAATTCATCTTTTCACGCGTGTTTTGCTCTTCATAATTATAAATTATACGCTTCTAATCTCGCTAATTCGTTGTGATTATTGATGTCATAGTCTGCAGAAGGGATATCTAGCTTGGGCAGACAGATGTGACTCATTGGCTATGGATGTCAACATTTATTACCATAATTATTGATCAGCTGCTTTTCCTGTGCAATATTTTTATCACATCTAAGGAAGTACTAAAACCTAATAACAACAACATACAACTCGCATCAAATTAATATCTTGATAAAGTTTATTATGACAATATATAATATATCATGTAAATCCATGATGATTTAGTTGCAAATGTAAAGTTAAGCCTGGCCGGAAACCCAATTACCTAATAACAAACAACATCAATCCTTTAGGTGATACAATTTTGAGTCATTCAATTTACCATGTAATCTTTCCTGTTATAAAACCTTCATTTGTTGTCACTGACTCATAATCTCATAATCATGCCATTCTTCTGACAATATTTGATGTAACTTGTTGAAAGTAAAAAAAATAAATGGTAGGTAATCCAGTAATTAGTATATATGCATCTCTCAAAGTTTATTAAACTTAGTTTTAGTTTCTGTACTCTATTATATTAACTTGGCAACAAGAAGATGCAAATACACATAAGTATAGTCAAGAAGACGTTGTGCGTCTAGGAAATGAGTCATTGTTTATTACAATCCAATGTTTACCCTGTGGTTACTAGGCCTTGATACACCGCGCATATGTGAATCATAATGGTTTTAGTTTAGTCCTTACCTTCCTGTCTCGTCCTCCATGTTTTACGTAACACATATCGAAACATCTTAAGAAAATACTCAGAAACCTCATGACATTGAGTTTACCCACTCGAGAGGCAAGTGTTTGTTAAATTGAATAATGCGGTACCTGGATATAATTTATTTATTTAGGTTTTAGTACGCACGAAGAGTCATATGAATTATTCATAGACATCACAAAACTGCAAAGCTCAACAATAATATACTTCCAAGTGTTTATGGAATATACGACAATGTTATTTAACAAAATTAGCCTTCAATTTTGCGGTGAGATATAAAATTTATCAATGTCTAGCAACATTATGCAATAAAACGTTCGGCAATCATAATTTATGAGACAACCGTGGTAGTTATATTAATATTTTGATTGAACATATTTGTCATTCCCAAAGCAGTATTTTAGAAATAAATAAGATGACAAAATAGAATATATATAAATTGTAATTTTTGGATTTAAAATAGAAGAAAAAACATATTTGCATCATACGAATAAATTGTCTTTTCTAACGAGGCTTTTCTGACAAATGACACAAACAAAATTTAGTCCAACGTTACAAGCACTGAAAAATGCTATTCATCTTAATTTTGGCTACGTATACTTACTATTACTTCGTAACAAAATTCTTGGCTATCACAGCTACAACGTGTATGCGGTCAATTCTTAGTAATCATCATTCAAAAATAGCAGAGATTGAGTGATTTGTTAGACCTCACCTTTGGCATACAAAAAATTCCAAGAAACAAACCCTTTTTTCTTATTACTACACTGATTCTGTGTGAAGTTATTATCTACACAAAATAATAAATCAAATGAGATCTATTATTGTACAAATTTATATATTGACAACTTGCGATCGGTTTCGTAAAATTTACTTACATCATCAGGCCCGAATTAAAAAAACTGACACATAATTCGTGCTTGATGATGTAAATAAACTTTACGAAACCGGTCGTAAGTTATCAATATAAGAATTTGTGAGGTAATAGTTCCCATTTGCTTTATTATCTTGTACCGATAGAAAAGAGAAGTGAATCTCGTTTTGCAACGATTAGACATATTCGTGCCTATTCAGGAGTGGGTATTAGTGCTGCTTACCGATCCTCCCAGAGCCGAGAAAACACGGGTATGTCTGATCGTTGTACAACGAAATTCATTCAAACAAAGCAGCATTATTTCTAATAAGAGTTTCTTCCGTGCAAACAATATTCTTCGGATCAAGGAAATATGCTTTCGTTCAAAGAAATATATTTCAAAAGATGGTTTTGTTAGTTTAAAGAATCTTTTCTATTAGTGTATATTTTAAAAGGAAAAAAATAAAAGATTTTGTTTCTATTACAGAGGGTAAGTTCTAGATTTTGATAAAAGTTGAGGCGCGTGCAGATGTGCTCTAGATATAACGGATGCGCCATTAGTGTGTCGGCAGAAATTAGCACGAAAACTACCAAAGATAACAAAATCACACTTTCTGTTCATACATAGTACATTATTGCACATTTTCTTACTTTTTTAGAATTTTCTTCTAATCTAAATTTATATAATTAATCCATGCTGTCCTACTTAGTCAAGTGTCAAATTGGAAACTGTAAAATAATAAAAAAGGATGTCCTTTTTCACCATATTTATTAAAAATATCTAGACGAATACATGTTTCGGCTTTTTTTAAGCCATCTTCATGGTTTATGTATCAAAGGAGGAAACAAAATAAAAATTGTCGTAAATTTTAAGATTCTTGGGTAGTAATTAATGTTGTAATTAATAATATTAGAGCAGGAATACGAAAATGAACTTGCAATGTGTGTGGAAGTATATGTAGTCTGTGTATCTATACATACTGCTGTGTACTGATTGAATTAATTGAAAAAGAAAAATAAAATTAGCTAGCTCAACGGATAAAATTTTAAAGAACGCAAAAGAACTATTAACCTCAGACTTACCCTCGCAAATTAAAACTTGAATCTAACCACGAAAAGTAAATTGTGAGTGAATGAAATCAGACTTTCTTAATTACCCGAAAAGTTGTAAAGGTTTTTAAAATAAAATAAAACAACAGAATTTTTAACCCAACGACGCTAATTAACAATCAATTTATTTCAACACCGGGTTAAATTACAGATTGTGCAGAAAAAATATTGAACTGATGGTTCTGGCCTAAAATAAAAACTGCACTTGACTCTAAATTAAAATATGACAATGCTATTTCATATGCAAAGCAAAAGATTTGTTTGTTCAGGAAGATTATCCAAAATCTTTTAATTTTAATCCACGTGGTTTAAAAAATTAAAATAAACTAGATGCAAGAACAATGCTTCTACTCACCCAAACGAGGTAATTGTTAAATAAAAATGAAATAGCAAAATTGAATAACGGAAAATTAACTCTTTAAACTATAATGAGAGAAAAAAAACTAAAAATATATCTTCCCAAACAAAAAATAATAATTGATTTTATATCTATAAAGTGCACACTTTAATATATTAACAATTATCACAAAAAGAAATCCTTGATCGACTAAATAAATACAGAATTAAATTGAAATTTACAAAATCAAAATGAATCATAAAATGGCAACAAAGATTTAAAAATACGTCTACTCACGTCAATAGTCCAACAAGGAAGTCCTTAACAAAACTCTACAACTGTTTTTCTTACAAAAATCCCTCTCCGAAAATCGTACAACGCAGGCGTATAACATTTACACGACAATATTCAATAGAATCCGCATTAAACCAGCACAAGCAAACAATAGACAAATGAATGAATGGATGAATAAAAGAAAACTTAACACTAAATAAATTAAAATAATACAATAAACTCTTTAACTAAACTTATACAAAATAAACATAAAATATGTGAAAATTTTCGGTAAATTGAACAACAGCTGTTTAAGCAAAGAAAACAACCAATAGATAACCAAAAATATGCAACTTGAAATACACTCAGCGAAATGGGTTGTCTAACCACAGCAATGCGTATATGGTCTGTAGTATTGTAGCGGGGTTGCAGTCTAGGAGCGAAAGAATACAAAACTTTTAAATCCAAACTTTCCTCAATTGTTTATTGACATCTTCAGGGCTATAAAAGTAATAAAGAAAAATTGTTGACAATGGTTGCAAAAAGCTAAAAATTGATTTAAAACTTACATAATTAATTAAGTTTTTCTGGTAGGTTGGTTCATTTTTATTGTTTTGTTGTCTTTTAAATCGTATTTTTTTTTGTAGCAATACTTTCCTTTAAAGCGAAGCGTTTACAAATATTGTTTATTCATAATATTTTTTTTAATAAGTAAAATTTAATAATAATAACGATCGTAATTATATTTAAAAAGAAAATTTAAAAAAAATATTGTGAGTAACACAATATTTTTTAACAATTGAATTGAAGAAAATTATTGCTACAAAAAAAAAGTATATTGATTCATTTACACGCATGTATTGCTTGTCTGTTGATTTGCGTTTCTAACTGTTTTATTTATGTTATTTGTAATGATTTCACTTTAGCGCGTATTTACGCACATGTAGTTGCTCTAACCTCTTCGTAGTTTTATCTTTTAGTAATTCTTGTATTGGGCTGTTCGCTGATTGTACTTTATTCGCTTTTAGCTTTGCTTCTGAAGAAGTAAAGAAACATTTTACGAAAGTTTAGACATTTAAAAAGAAAATTCCTGTTTTATCTGGATACCTCCCAACAACCCAAACATTTCTTACCATCCAATTATACTTTATTTGAGCTTTGTGGACACAATTTCAAATTTTACGCCATTTAGCATATATATATCGCAAAATATCGACATTATTTCATCGATATATTGCAAAAACAACCCCACAGTTTGAGTGAGGAGAAGGCAGTGCGCTATTTCCCTCGCCCTTACCATCTTATCTTCTCGCTTAATCAAACTAGACGAGCCATTCTTTCTTTGACTTTACCTTTGCCTCATTTTATCGTTTAGTCTATTTAGCCTATCACTTGCTAACTATTCTGCAGCTTCAAACAATGCTCCCTGCGCGTAAGATGACAATTCTACAAACAGATAGTTTTTCTATGTTAGATTAATTTAAGTAAGTCATTAATATACCTCACGAGCCATCCCAACCACGAACAGTTATATGCAACGTGATATGCACGAAGAACAGTATTTTGTTTGTAAGTATAGATGGTTTCTGCTGCATGTAGGAATAGTAGCGAACTCAATACTTGTCCTTGCGGAACACCCTAGGTTACTTGTTATTCGTTAGACAAATTTCTTTCACCGCACACAAGAAAGTTTCGGGATTACACTAGGACTTTTTTCAGTGTATTGTTGATCGTCGGTTTAAGTTCATAAGGCGCGAGCTATTCATCTGATACTATAATGGAATAGTTTATCCAATAAAATGTTACGGCCTGCATAATCGAAGACTTTATTCTAATCCCAGCAAACTATAGTCGCTTCTCTTTGAGTTTAGATGGCTTCAGTCACCTCCCCACAGCACTTCAACCATTGCTGACACTACACTATGAGTTTCTGCTCACTACAATATGAAAAATTGTTTAAATTGTTTAGAAATCGAAATTTGGTTTTATAATTTCTCGTTTCAAAAATGTTACCTATTTTCCTCCGTTTTCGATTTATTAGATGTTGTGTTATTGAAAGTCGAACTGTAACACATTCGCAATATTTATACAGAAAATATGGCCGATGACATTGACAAAATACATCAGTCAATATTATATAACATATTTGGATTATTCCAGTAAATTCTTTCACAATATATGCATGCATGTTTATTTAAACCTCATATTCCTACAATCGGGAAAAATGAACCGATGATATAGGAACACGACTCACACATATGTTGTTGAAATACAAGCACATGTCAAAGAATTCGCTTTCATCAATAGCCGTAAATATTTGCGGTTTCTACCACAGTCAGCGCACTACGAGAACAACAGCTGTCGTGTCTACCTCCTGAGGATTTCGAGATTGTTTTGTAACCGCCAGCACTCGGATGCAACTCCCAAAATAGTAACAAAAATAGTACCAACAATTAATGCCGAGTTGTGATCGCTAGAAAAGAAAAATCTCAGGAGCGAATGTACCGTTCTCAAACTATGCGCTACGCAAATATTTATGCGGTGAGACGCATTTTTTCGCGGCAGTAAATCCTCCCGCACGTTCAAGATTAACTAATTAAATATACTCTCGCGTATTTATATACAGAGAGACGCGTGTTCGACAAATAACAGGCTGCATTCTTTAGATAAGGTAGGGATTACGAGAACCGTAGCAACAAAAGTCGAGGTTTGCCTACGCAAAATCGTTAAAACTGTGAAATTGGTAGTAGTATTATGATTACTGTACATTTAAAATCTGGCCGTTAAAATTGACATACTTTTGAAGTTGTACATATTGTTGAGTTGGTAGCAATGAATGGAAAAAAAAATTATTGGGTTATGTATGTATGTATGTAAATAGAAGGGTGATGTTACACTGCGACCTAAAAGATCTATTGTGTCCCCTATTCTTGCTGCTTTACAGCTGGCCTTCCAATTCTATTCTTTTCAGAAAGTGTAGGATGTTCAGAGGCCCCAGTCTAGGTAAGTCTCCCTCTTCGATTTCACATGCTCCCAGGTGCAACGCCCTCGAGTTACACAGTGCTACGTAGTTTGAGAGGAGGTGGATGGGTGTTTCATCCTGTTCCCCACAAAATCTACATTCAGATTCCTTTTCCAATCCAAGCTTACTCAGGTGTCCTTTCAGTCTACAGTGGCCTGAAAGTATTCCTGTTAAGATGCGAACATTGTTCTTACTCAGGTTGATGCATTCAGTAAACCTCTTCTGGTTATAAGTTCCCAGAAGAATTTTACTTTGGCTCATTCCCTGGAGATTTTCCCCAGTAACTGGATTTTGAATTCCTTCACAAAGCTGAATTTTTTTAACATATTATCCCGGGGCATATCCCAGGTTTGATCACCGTCAGGAGATTGAGGCCTATGCCTAATCATTCCTTCCTTGACCATTCTGAGTGTGGTTCTTTTTGCCATGCCCTCTACTACAATATGGATTCAATCTAAATTCCAATACTACTTCGATAGCTGCTGTTGGGCGGGTTCTCATAACTCCCGTTATGCATACACATGCTAATCTTTGCACTTTCGAGAGGTTAATTCTCGCGGTGGCCAGATTAGTTCTTTTGCTCCATGCTACTGATGCATAAGTGATGATCGGTCTCACTATCGCTGTATACATCCAAAGCAGCATTTTTCGGTTGCATCCCTAATTTTTCTCTGCAAAGTTTCTGCACACCATCAGAGCTCTTTTGGCCTTGTGGATACTTTTTATTGGGTTAAAGAACGAACCATTTAACAGTGACTCCGACCATAACTGTCAATAAAAATCTCTGGCTGACATGGATTTGGTCAAAAATTTTACATTCTTATGTTCTTTAAGATTTTCATTATTTCTTCTAGAGAAAATAAAAAAAAAAATAGTAAAATTGTAATTCATTTCCCTGAAGCATTTTTAACCTATAGAAATATTTGCAGAATTATAACTGTATAGAATAATTTGAACAAGGACTTCTTATCTTCGATTTTTAAACATACATACAGACATTGAGTGTAGACATAATGATTAGCCACAATTTTTTTGAACCAGATACTCAAAAACATCCTTAGTTGCGAAGATAACGTACTCTCAATAGAACAGAATAAAAATGCAAAAAAGTGATGCGCACTTGAGATAGGAATGCGACAAACAAATCCATAAACGCAGTACTGGCCACTTATCCCTTCAACGCAAATATTAGCGCAACAGAAAGCACGGCATATTTATAATTACGTATATCTGTAAGTAAGTGCGTACATGGGGGCCAATAAAAATATCTTGAATATAGAGATAAAATTCTTGGATTAATAAGCCGAAAAATAGCAATGACAATTAAACGCTTTCCAACAATTGCAATCGTCCGGAACACCGACAGTCAAGATAGCGCTGATTTCATAAGCAATGGCGTTGGTTTTGACGTGAACCCGATTCATCTTCTTCCAACGTAGAATGCAGATTTCGAAGTTATTATCGGCACATGCTCCTAAAGCATGACCCAATCGACAATATTATGCCGTAATTAACGCATTTAACTCGCAATTACAAGCAATTTGATAGCAAAATGTTCTCTTAATGGGTGCCTTAAATTATGTGTGTGTATCAAAAATAAAAGGAATTGGTGCAATGGAAAATATTACAATTAAGACGGCAAACCGTTTTGATAATTATAAAAATAATGTCATTGATTTTATTTAGACTTGATAATTTCCAAAGAATCTTTTTTAAATGTTAGTTACAAATAATCATCGTATATGCGATTGTGCTTTGCACAATCTGCCATATTTTATTGTCGCAGATAGTCATAACTGGACAGGCATAAATATTTGCATAGATAATAAAACCCAGAATGAGTTTTTATTCGTGTATACATACATAACGGTGCAATTTTATTATTAATATAATTAAATGTAATGTTTGCTTGGTTTGAACTTCGTATAAGATGGTTTTTTCATAATTATAAACTTTATCATAGTAAAGTATGTACAGTGGTAGTCTCCCCCCATAAAACGATAATAAGCTTCCTTATATACTCTCTCATGAAGGTTTATACCTGCGCAAGCCAAACTGTTTATGACATCCAGGGACCGTAGCTTTAATATTCTTCCCGTCATAAAGGGAAACATTTAATAAGGCTACCACTGTACATACGTCCTTCCTTTTCTAGAGCTAAGAGACAGGATCGTCCTGAGACATGCATTTATGTTCTAATACCCACGTATTGACGGTTTTCAACCTGTGCTCTTGTTGAAGATAGGTTCCGAAGTAATAAACGAAGCTAAATGCTTCTATATGTTACATAATTTTAATCATTCAAGTTAAAAGCAAATTGATATTTATGTAACAAAAATAATGACTGAAAAGGCAAATGAAATTAACTCAGACAAGATTGGGAGCTTAGAATAACTAACTTAAGAGGTATGTGGATACAGCAAGCCTAAATGGGACTTACTCTGAGCACCAAAAAAATGTGCATTCAAATATTTTGTTAAAGCCACTCATTTTTACATCATATGCGCACCTTTTCTCCAAAGTAACTCAGTATACAGGGTCATTCTCAATATATGCGACAAACTTTAAGCGCTGATTCCTGGGGTTATTTTGATCATAAAAGTTCATATGAGTATATGTCCAAAACGGTTTGGTTTTAAAGTTATTGAATGTTTAATAATAAATTATGAACTATGAATAACACGATATAATATCACAGTTGGTTCTTCAAAAACTATTGTGTTGAGAGGGAATTGTTTATTTGTCATTTCAATATTTGTCAATAGTTTGTCAAGTATTCATCAGTTTATTGCCAGTTTCTGTTTTCTAAAATGAATTACGCGAATGCTGAGATGTGTGATATGCATTTCGTTTACGGTCTTGCCAATGGAAATTCGCGTGCTGCTAGACGTCTTTATGAAGAACGATACCCGAACCGTATCATCCCGCATCATTCAATATTTGCCCGTCTTCACCAACGTCTTAGTGAAACGGGAAATTTAAAAAAAACGGTCGACTGATAACGGGCACCCATCTACAGTAAGACCTCCGCAGAACCAACTGTGATAGTATATCGTGTTAGTCATAGTTCATAATTTATTATTAAAATTCAATAACTGTAAAATCAAACCGTTTTGGACATATACTCATCTGAACTTTTATGATCAAAATAACCTCAGGAATCAGCTCTTAAAGTTCGTCGCATATATTGAGAATCATCCTGTATATAGTTATACTTGTAGTATAACTTATCTGCTGTAGTACTAACTTATTCTTAGAAAACTTCAATGTACTTGATCATTTTTCTTCTCTTTGTGTCTGTTCTTATATAAACTTAAAATTTGTATTAAAAAAACTCTACTATTAATTATTTTACTTTGATAACTTTTAATTTTTGCGGGAATTTACCAAAACATGTTAATAGTATATATTATGCAAAACTTCTCTAAACCCTCACCACAAACTGCCACTAAACTCGGACGTATTTCAATAGCAAAGCTATCATCATCAGCAGAAACACTGAACTAAATAACTACACTAAAACTTACCCTAATTATATACCTAAAAAGGTCAAGGTACATTAATCACGGTCATGGCTGACTGCCGTCATGCTTAACTAGTCACTAATCTAACTCTGTCTAATCTACTACTATGCTTAATTAAACCGTAAAGCAAGAATTTAGGGTCCTAAATCTGAATTCATTAAAATATGTTTGTTTTATATATTTCATACCCCCATAACAATTTAATTTACATAGTTGTTTACGTTTCTAACTAATTTTATATTTCAACCTATGGTTTCTTCAAGCATATGTAGGGCTACACTAGATTTGTCAAACCTTCTAAATTTAAGATGAGCCAAATGCTTCTTGTAACGTGTTTTAATTGATCTTTTAGTTTGCCCAATATATACATGATCACAATCTTTACAAGATTTTATTAAATACCTGATTTGTCCACAATTATCTACTTGATCTTAGGGTTGCTAAAATTATTTTTAAGACTGTTATTTGAAGTTGTAACTATGTCCAGATTGAATTTAGAGAGAAATTTTTTGTAGACCTTTCGTGTAACTGGATAAAATGGTAATTGACATATTTCTTATTTTTCTTGTCACTAATTTCTAAAGTACTCACATTTTTAATTTTATTTGTTTTTGTGTTTCTGATGGTATTATATACAACGTCTTCTGAGAATCCATTAAATGCAGCGATATTATATAATTTCTTTAATTTCTTTATTATATCGTTCTGTAGACAGAGGAAAATTAAGTAAGCGATGTACCAAAAAATTAATAGCTGCTAGTTTGTTTTTCATGAATGGTTTGAAATCTTCTGAAATAAATCTGTTATTAGTAGTGGGCTTTCTATATATGTCTATTTTAATTTATTTTTATTCTTATTACTAACATGTCGAGAAAAGCAATCCTATTGTTAGTTTCCTCTTTCATGGGTAACTTAATGCGAGGAAATTTTGAATTTATCTGTTCAAGAAGAATCTCTAATTGCAGCACTTACTAGTATCAAAAACACAAAAAATGTCACGACGTATCTGACCCAACCCGTGGAAAGTATGCCAAAGTATCTGAAGATCGGTTTAATTTTCCCATAAAAGAGTTAGCTATGAAGGGGATAAACTGTTACCCATTGCTGCTCCTTCAGTTTGTTGGAAAAAGTACCGTTGATTTGAAGAAATTTTGTTCATGCAGAGCTTCGCTAAAGAAATGAAACTATCAACTTCATTACTGCCCAACTGATTACCTTTCAAGAAATCTTCTAAATAAGTCAAAGTATATCCACGGGACGCTGGGAAAACAGTGAGCTCACATCAAATGAAACTAAAACTTCATTGTCAGTAAGTTCAATATTTTTAATCTTTTCAATGAACGCGTATGAATTTTTAACGGCTAAATCCGGGGGTTGCAGGTAAGATGATTGAATTGTCGGATACCATTTGGACAGTAAGTAAGTTGAATATGATATTGGAGACAATGGGTCTCATTGTTTCCCTGGTTTATGATCTTAGGAAACAATACATGCTCTGAGGTAACACTGGATTTGATACAGTTAGCCATATCTTTAAGTTATCATAATAATATTCTTATATTCTAATAGGGTCTTCTTGGTTTCTGTTGATCATTTTGTAACGGATTTTTAGTTAGCTTTACGTAAGAACCTTGCGTTAGAAGGGTATTGACACGATCAAAATAATCTTTTATCTAAAATGACCACCGTTTACTTTGTCAGATTTTAAGTAAAAGCAGTTTGTTGTTTTAAGCCCTTTAGCAATGTCAATTCTCTTACGTGTGATATCTGAAGGATGACGTGTGTTTATTCTCTAAAACTTGAGTTTTACAAGCAGTTCTAATAAAGTTTTTAGTCTGATCATCAAAAGTACTAATCGCTGTTCTATGCCAGATATAATTTCTTCGATTGGTGGTTTCTTAAATTTTAAATTATTTTTCAAACCTTTATTTTAACAAACTAATTCCTCTTGTTGAAAGATACGAGGATTCGTTTCTGGCTAAACATATGTTTTTGATTTATTAATGTGAGTACATTCTGGGTTTTTTAAGACACTATTTTGATAATTTTTCTTATGAACCAAATCTTTATGTAATACTTTCTTCGAAATTAATATCTCTATGCTATTCAAATAAAATCCAATCCATTCTATAATTCTAAATTACTAAGACTTTTGCTAATCTTAAATGAGTTGTAAGCTTCTAAGTCTAATGACATAATTTCTAAAATACTGATATTTAATTTCTGAATTTAACCAACTTTTTAGCCGAAGAAAGAAATCGCTTTAGACGCTGAACGTGAGGAAATCTTACATTTAATTGATAAAATTTGAAACTCATTAACTTTTCTACAATCTTTCAGAAATTAATTAGCATCAAATAACCTATTGTCATGTTTTATGCTTCCCGGTCTACGCTACTCAACAGGGTTTTTTTAAGGTAAGAAGTAAAATTAGGTTAGTTTATGCTAATATTAAATTTTGAAAGATTGTAGAAAAGTTAATGTGTTCCAAATTTTATTCAAATAAATGTAAGATTTCCTCAGTTCAGCGGTCTTAAGCCGATTTCTTCGGCTAAAAAATGTTGGTAAATTCAGAATTAAATATCAGTATTTAAGAATTAGTCAATTAGAATTAGAAGCGTACAACCTACATTTAAGATTAGCAAAAGGTCTTAGTAATTTAGAAGTTAGTAGAATGGATTGATTAATTTGAATAGGATGAAGATATATTCGAAGAAAAGTATTAAATAAGATTTGGATTCAATAAGAAAAACATTAGCAAAATTAGTGTCTTTTAAAAAACCAGAAATTACTCACATTAATAAATCAGAACATATGTTAGTCAGAACAATCCTCTGTATCTTTCAACGAAGGAGGGAAATTAGTCTTGTAAATAAAGTTTGAAATATAATTAAAATTTAAGAAACCACCAATCGAAAGAAGAAAGTTATATCTGGCATAGAAACAAGCGATTATACTTTGATGATCAGACTAAAAACTTTATTAAAACTGCTTGTAAAACTCAAGTTTTAGAGAATAAACAACGTCATCCTTCAGGATACCACACGAAAAGAAATTGACATTGCTAAAGGGCTTAAAAACAAAAACTGCTTTTACTTAAAATCTGAACAAAGGTAATACGGTGTCATTTTTTAGATAAAAGAGATTATTTTGATCGTGTCAATACCCTTCTAACGCAAGGTTCTACGTAAAGCTAACTAAAAATCCGTTATCCAAAAATGATCACAGAAACCAAGAAGGACCCTATTAGAATATAAGAATATTATTAATGATAACTTAAATATAGGCTTAACTGTATCCAAATCCAGGTGTATAGCCTAGGATGTATTGTTTACCTAAGATACATAAACCAGGGTAAGAGCATGAGACCCATTGTCTCCAATATCAATAGTCCAACTTACTTACTGTCCAAATGGCTGTCTGACAAATTCAATCAACTACCTGTGCAACCCCCGGATTTTAGCCGTTAAAAATTCATACGCGTTCATTGAAAAGATTAAAAACATTGACTACTGACATGAAGTTTTAGTTTCATTTGATGTGAGCTCACTGTTTCCCAGCGTCCCCGTGGATATCACTTTGACTTATTTAGAAGATTCTTGAAAGGTAATCAGTTTGGCAGTAATGAAGTTGGATAGTTTCATTTCTTAGCGAAGCTCTGCTGAAACAAAAATTTCTTTCAAATCAACGGTACTTTTACCAACAAACTGAAGGAAGCAGCAATGGGGAACAGTTTATCTCCCTTCATAGCTAACCTCTTTATGGGAAAAATTTGAAACCGATCTTTCAGAATACTTTGGCATACTTTCCACGGGTTTGGGTCAGATACCGTCGATGACATTTTTGTGTTTTTGATACTAGTAAGTGCTCAATTAGAGATTTTCTTGAACAGATAAATTCAAATTTCCTTCCATTAAGTTTACCCATGAAGAGGAAACTAACAATAGGATTGCTTTCCTCGACATGTTAGTAATAAGAAATAAAATAAATTAGAAATAGACATATATAGAAAGCCCACTACTAATAACAGATTTATTTCAGAAGATTCAAACCATTCATGGAAAAACAAAACTAGCAGCTATTATTTTTTTGGTTATCGCTTACTTAATTTTCCTCTGTCTACAGAACGATATATAAAGAAATTAAAGAACTTATTAATATCGCTGCATTTAATGGATTTCTCAGAAGACGTTGATATAATACCATCAGAAAACACAAAAACAAAATAAAAATTAAAAATGTGAGTACTTTAGAAAATTAGTGCAAGAAAAATAAGAAAATATGTCAAATTACCATTTTATCCAAGTTACACGAAAGGTCTACAAATAATTTTTCTCTAATTCAATCTGGACATAGTTACAACTTCAAATAACAGTCTTAAAAATATTTTAGGCAACCCTAAAGATCAAGTAGATAATTTGGCAAATCCAGGTTATTTATAAAATATCTTGTAAAGATTGTGATCATGTATATATTGGGCAAACTAAAAGATCAATTAAAACACGTTACAAAGAAGCATTTGGCTCATCTTAAATTTAGAAGGTTTGAACAAATCTAGTGTAGCCCTACATATGCTTGAAGAAAACCATAAGTTGACAATATAAAATTAGTTAGAAACGTTAACAACTTGTACAATTAAATTGTTATGAGGGTATGGAAATATATAAAAACAAACATATTTTAATGAATTCAGATTTTGGACCCTTAAATTCTTGTCTTTACGGTTTATTAAGCATAAGTAGTAGATTAGACAGAGTTCGGATTAGTGACTAGTAAGCATGACGGCAGTCAGCCATGACCGTGATTAATGTACCTTGACCTTTTTTAGGTATAAATTATGGTAGTTTTAGTGGTAGTTTATTTAGTTCAGTGTTTTCTGCTGATGATGATAGCTTTGCTATTGAAACGTCGTCCAGTTTAGTGCAGTTTGTTGGTGAGGGGTTTAGGAGAAGTTTGCAGCATTTCCGGTACCACAGTTTGGAGTATTTTTGTCAGGTATATTATTAGAAAAGAAAAAAGAGGCAATCCAATTACTACTATTGTTAAATTTTAAATTAGTTATTCTATGTGTATATAATTTATATGTGTATGTATATTAGAGATTTTATCAACCTTTTCGTATGCCCACGCTACACTTATTTATTTACAACGCTGAGTACACTCAATAAATGGAATGTCAAGGTCAGTGTGCAAAATATAGTTAAATTTGGACCAAGGTCCAGAGTTATTTAAACAGAGGGGTCATAAAATCCTTAACGAACATTTTCTTCTGGTAATCCGCATTCCTTTTCGCAACCTTCCAATATTTCCTGGCGTCTAATTTCTTATATTATTGGTTATTATTACACTGTTTTATTGCAATTATTCATTGCAATTTTATAACGTATTATATTACCCTGTAATAAATAGCCCCATTAAATCTGATATTTTGGCTACAATCGGATTAATTTGCAAATAAATAGACGCCACAATACAAGGTTCGCCTTGAGTTGACTGATTGGACTCTGAAAGAGCAGCTACTTCAATTGTATTTATTTTCATGTACGTATCGACACATTGCTTCGAAATGTATATATTTCTATATCCCTTATAGGGTGTTAGAATCCCACTATAGATATCCTTAAAACAATAAAATTTCCTTCTTCCACACTGAGAGAAATATCCTTTTCATTTAAAAAAATTTTGTTTTAACAAAGTTTTTGTTTTTATTGGCATGATTTGGGGTGATTTTTTTGAAGGAATTAATTTTAAATTCACGATTTCTTCGATATAGATAATATATTTTTCGGTTGAACAGTTTAATTTTTAAGTGAAGAATTGATTCAAGTCCTCTTTATTTTAACTGAAAATTGAGTTGCAGAGAACGTAGCATTTGATTCAAGAGGTCTTCCTTTTCTTATAACATTTATTCATTTATAGACTTAAGCGTAAACCCAACAAAATCGTGATCATTTTTATTCGGAGATGAAAATAAATATCTCCAAAAGCCACACTAAGAAGGATTTGCGTTAGAATGTTTGTAAATCCTAGTAGTATTGGGAGTTGGTCGCAGGACATCCTAGCACTCTAGTGTGCCGTTAAGAAATCGTCTTTTCAAGGCGATGACTCCTTCAGATGTTGATCTGTAAATATACCAAGATTAGTAGTTACGACCGTAGTTCCAGCCTATTTTGTGGAAATATTATTTGTTACTGAATGAAATAGGGATACATCTACCGACAATTTCTCTATTACATATAAGTATATCTCTGCTCATCTGCTGTACTATATGGGAGAAACTGCTATACGAAAAATAAAATGCATATTTATTTTTATTTCCATGTAAATTTTTATTAAATTATAATACTGCGGTAGCTTCAAATAAATCTAACTAACCCAATTATTTATTTGATTAATAAGGAATATTTTTAATATTCCTACATCAAGTAAAATTAAAGCAAGGTGGTTCGCGTTCGAACGAAAACACCACATACGGGTGTGTAGAAAAGCATCATTTGCCGTATTAAAGCCACTAGTTGTTTTGACCGAGTAAGAAAAACAACCCATGTATAAAAACACATGCGCCGTAAATACGTGGAAATTTCAATGCACGGTGATGACGCGTATATACATAACTCGTTTGTTCGACACGAACCACAACGCAGCTGTGTTTTCGCAATATTCTACGCATTGGCGCCTTAGATGTAGCTGTTTATTTATATATGTGCAGAACTCAAATATCTCCGTTCAGGCTTTCATTGAAAAGTAAGAATTCTAAATTAATTATATTTTGAATACTTTTAAGCACTGTAAAGATTAAAATATATTTATTATATTTAAATATGTAATAGTGAACATTTTCTTTTTTTTGTATTTATTAAAAGAAAAAGATAAAACAAGCAGGAATAAAGAGTCACTAACTATTTAAAATACTAAAACAAAAAGTTTTTTTATCATTAATTAGAAATAATTTACATATTATTAATATCAATCATTGTAATTTTCCACAATAATACATTGAACATTTTTAAATATTTTTGACATATTTTATGCAGATATATCGAAACATTTCCCAGGCTTTAGTTTTACATACAGCATCGATAAATACTTTTTGCTGTAGTGTATCCAGTCCGAATGCACAGAGGTATTATATTTTAAGGAATAGCAAATATGTAGGTCAATATAATTTAAGGCTAATCTTTACAAAACGCAAAATACCACTGTTTTTACATTTAATCACTAATTGTTAGGTACACATAGTGGGTAACCCATTCACACAGATAATGCAAAAAAGGTGGTATATACGTTTTAACGGCAGCCTTTTTTAATTGAAAATGAATAGACCTAAAAAAATTATTGAGCTATGACGTTGATATCGACCAATTATTAACTCTGTTTAAACAGAAACATATTCGAGAACAAGTTCTTAATTGAAGAATATCTTTCGATTTTGTAACACAGCCAAAGTTTATGTTAAAATAATGAATATAATAAGATAAATACAATAATAAAGTTAAGGAAAGTGATGAAATTACGTTTTCATTCAAAATTATTTATTTTCTTAGATGAGCAACATTTCGGCCATATATATGGCCGTCTTCAAGCTCTGCGAAACAAATGTGCAAGGATTTAACAAATTTAGAAATTTCAAACTAAGAAAATTATTAAATTCAGGGTATTCCACGTAAGTAGTTCATTAAACATTTATGATGTTCTTTATACTTATTTTGAGATTTGGGCACCTTTATCTGTTCATTGAATTATAAATGTAAAATACTTTACCAAATATCACTGCGGTTGACCGAAATGGATGTCAACTTTGTTATTTTAATAGAATGATTAATTTTTTATTCATTTTGGATTCTACTACTATAAATACTCATTTTCTTAGTATTCCTTGCTACATGTTGCCGTTTTAGTTATTTAGTTTTTCTTTTTTTTTATCATACTCATGCATCATTGAGTAATTAATATCTGGTTAATACTGTGAGTAGAGACTCCAAATTTGCTATGTTATGTATGTAGATATAACTCTAAGAATGGTTCGCTACTTTACATTTTCAATACAGGGTGTTCAAAATGAGACAAAGTGAAATATTTAAATGCAGAAACTTTAATTTTTTTAAATAGAAACCTGTATTTTAATTCGAATTAGGAAGTAAATAGATCCCCTTCATTTTATATAGTATTCAATACCTTCTTTAATAGATTTTGAGATACGAGCGATATTGTTAAACAGACTAAGTAGCCTATCTTTAAAGTTTGTACTGCTCGAATGGATCTGTCAAATTCATGTGTTTTTTGAATAACCCTACAAGAATGCTGTTCGAATATTCATTTATTAAAATTGCGTTGTCCTAAAGTGTAATTCAATATATATAAACACTTTTTGTTAGTCAATGAATGACTTTAATCCATTCAGAGCCAGCTACAAAAATTTAAAGATAGGGTTTACTTGGTCTGTTTAGCAAATAGTCGTTATATTCAAAATCTATAAGATAGGTATAGGGAATGGTTGATAAAAGTGATAGGGGATGATATTTACTTCCATTCGAATTAAAATACAGGGTGTTCTATTTAAAAAAAATGAGTTTTCTGCATTGAAATATGTCACTTTGTTTCAGTTTTGAACTCCGTAATGTTGATGGTTACCGTTTCTTTAGGTTATAATCTACAGCAATTTGATTCTACTTGCAGGTATGTAACCGAGATTATTAATTTCTCAAGATGCAATGATTAGACTTAAAAAAAAGAAAAAAACTTAAATAACTAAAAACGGCAACACTGTTAGCTATGGAATAGCTAATGCAAAACTGCGTATTTATAGTTGTAGAATCCAAAATGAATAAAAAATTATATCATTCTATTTAAAATAATCACAAGCTGACATCCATTTCGGTCAACCGGAAGGATATTTTGGTTAAAGGTATTTTCATTTATATTCCAATCGAACAGATCTGGTGCCAAATCTCACCAAATTAAGTAATAGT
>RXPK01005233.1:0-59333 GCA_004143645.1 Protaetia brevitarsis | reverse complement strand
AAGAATACAAGTAGGAAAAGAAAATTCAAAGAAGACAAATCATTATTGTTATTGATACTTAGACAATAAGATTATCATAAACATAATACTTATAAATTTTGTCGGTGTGACATGCTGACAATAAGGCAATAAACTATTTAAAAAATACAGAATACATATGTTATGTAAATTCGAAGTGCTGTTTTTCCACTTAACGCGGCAATTTGAAGTCACAGAATTAACATTTCGAAATACTTCTGCGAAAACATGTAAGTCGTAACCGGGGCAGACAATTTGTTTCGCATTAACTGATTAAGTGGATACTTGACGAGAAAGAGAGAACATATAGTTAAAAACGTCGAGAACGCCATCGGATCGCTTATCCGGCACCAGATACGCGCGTTTTGACAAATAACACGGTGTCGACCGGTCGAAAACGTCAGAATAAAATTTGTGTACGCTTCAGACGCTGCGCCGAACACGAGAAGACGAAGAGGCGAACGAAGCGACGACCGACCGCTACTACGACAATTATCATTTGCATACGCGAAAAAGAGAAGAAGGCTGGGAATATAAAAGGTAGCCCGAAACGCGTCTCGTAAAGATCGCGATAAAGATCTCCGCCGCGAGAGGCCCGAAAATAATCCCCCTTTACGCGGAGAGAACTACAAAAAAGAGGAAGCAATTTGCAACAATTCGATACCGTAAGATTCTTACAAGAGTTTCTGTGTCTGGGATTTACATAAGGGAGGCTACCTGCCACGGCTCGTCCGCGGACTGGCGCGTCGTGCGACGAGGACCGAGCGTTCGCGTCCGTTTCGCTTCGGGTGGGACGAGGACGGAGCACGATAATTGTTTAGGCTGAATTAAAGTGCCGCATCCAGTTTAATAAGGGGCGGGCACACAGTAGCTGCGGACGAGACGGAGAACGTCGGCCGGCGCCGATCGCTGCGCTAGACAAGGACGGCGTGATGTGTAATAAGCGCTTCTCGGTATTTGATTAGTTAGATGTACTGCGAATGTGTTTACGGACGATGGAACAACACCAATACCGAACGTACCGCTAGTCCGGTGCGGTCTAACGCGCACCGGTGGAGGAAGAGTTACATAAATCACGTGGTGTTTTGCGCAATATTCCTGTATCTACAATATGTGTGAATAGTAACTTATATAAATTGAAAGGTGAATTGATTTATATTCAATTCTCCGAGCAAATAAACAGATAATACTCTAGTTGATCAGTAAAATAATTTGCCTCACAATTAGTTGAGAAGAACTCACCCTTATTTGAGCAAATATACAGGGTGTCCAACCGAACTGGGACATTAGATTTTTTTGAATTTCTAGTAGAAATTTGATTTTGAAACTTGCAGTGTAGACATGGCCTACTGTGACCTATTTAAGGAAAATATTTTCAACTTTATAGCATTTTCTGTATACAGGATGTTGATATCAACTTTCTTATTTTAAATGGAATGGTATAATTTTTATCGGTCTAATGAATTTGGCGAGTCATTTGCAACTAGTTTATATTAAGGTTCCCTATCTCTAAACTCAACCGTTTTTGAGATATTTTCATTTTCGCTGATTTTTTGACATTTGCACTCTTTCAAATAAAATCAAATATTTCATGAGATAGCTGATATTTAGTGGTTCTACTAAAGTCGATGTAAATACAAGGACGTATGTATAAGGTGTTATAGCGTTAATCACTGAACCACATACAGGGTGTTCAAAAACGCGCACATGTGGATAACTTTTAAGCTAAAGAAAACTTTTTCTTTTTAAATGGAACATGGTAATTTTTTACGTAACAGGCACTGGAATGGCAAGCGCAAAATTCTACATCGATTGATATTAGGGTTTGGTATACCTACCCCAGTGACCAACTATGTTTATTTCACATTTTATAAATATTTAAAAAATATTAAATCTTTCTTGAATATTAGTTATATTAATATAATATGCATAAAATATTTATAGAATATATTAGGGAAAAACATTTAAAAAATATATATGTTATGCAGCATAATAATATTTTATTGCAAATGTTTTCTCAATATATTTTTCATAACTCTGCAAGAATATTTTGCTTTTGTTTCTGTAAAATTTATTTCATATAAAAAAAAGATTGAATTTTTGCTTTGTGCGTAGGACGAATAATATAAAATGGGTAAAATATGCAAACATATTAAGTAGGTATGTACCTATTTAAAATGATAGTATAAAGATTAAATTAGATAATATTATCTAATATAATTTAATTAGTAATCTAAGTTGAGCTCTGTAACTTTCTATTAATATATCTGCGTTTTGTATTATATTATTTGTAATATTTGTAAGTTGCGAACGTCCACACAACACCTCTATTCATTACGGTGCCGGTGTTATATGATTCAGTATTGTTTATGCGTCTATGGATTAGGTACATAGAATGCATACGCGCACGTGCGTATCATCAACATTTTCATTCGTTTATCCGTAGTATACGATTAGGGCAGATTAGGGTTAACTGTGTAATTAATTGTTGCGAGGTGTGTTTAGTGGTTGTGGTGACTACGCAGGTAAGCAAAACTTTGAACATGTCATGGCATTTATAAGATAATTGGAATGCTCAATATCGCTATGTACGAAATCGTTTAATAATATAATTGTAGGAATTTTATGCATCATATATGTACTGCATCTACCAGATAAATTGCTAGTTGATTTACTTAAGAGATTCATCTCGGTAGACAAGCGTCATAACCTCAAATAGAGGTTAGAATACGTTTTGTTGTATTATTGTTTGTACGTAGAAGTTTTCAAATATTATGAAATAAAGTAAAATAAGTATCGTAAGTATTAGAATGTAGCTACCACTCCAATTACTGTAAATGCTCCAAATGTATTAGTAGGTGTTGATTAATGTTGTACGATGTTTTATTCATTGGTATGATCTAATACAATTGGCATTGTTTTAGAGGCTACAAGGAAACGCCATGAGAGCGCCACTACCGAAGATTGAAAAAGCCATAGGGTTGTACCTGCACCAGACAAGGCTAGACTTAAAATGAGTATTTTCATTTTTATTGGCTTATTCAAATAAAATGATAAAAAATGCGTTTGTTTTTTATTTAGAACACTTCAATTAAAAAATAGTGATTAATTGATAAACCTTCAGTGTGCCTTAAAAGATGCCAGAATTATTGATTATTAACTTGTATGGTGAGTGTGAAAAAACAAGTTCTTGCCTTTTAGACAACTCTATGTATGTTCAACTTTTCATTATCGACGTTATACATGCTAAATAACCAAGAACATTTTAGTTCATTTTGACAAATAAATAGATTGCATAAAGATCTCAATTTTCATTTAATAATATTTTACAAATATTTAGAAAAAATATTACGCTTACATTAATTTAAAATATGGAATATTTTAATTGAATATTTTATCTATTTTAGAAAAAAAATGAAAAATATATTCAAAAACCTCTCCGAAAAATTTTATAATATATTTTTTAAAAATATCTATGTAATTTTCTGGTTTGTTAGGGTATTCTTTAATAGTTTTTGACAGTAATTAGCATTTCTTGCAAAAAATTGCCTAAATATGCCTAAACTCAAGTTCAAACAAATAAAATAGTTTTTTTTACAGAAACACTCTGTACATTATTTGCCTAACCTATCTAAATATTTATGTTTCAGATATCTAACGTTCACTAGTTTCTTACTAATAGTAATGACTTTTAGTCATAGAGAACGTACATTAATTAATAGATATTAGTAGGTCATGAGATGTGCTAACAAACATGTGGTATCCAGCGATGGTAATTTACCAAATTGCGCAGTGATAAATTTATGCAGTATTAACGAGTAAAATATTGTAAATGGAAAGAAATAAGAAAAACATTGAAAGTTACATATACAAATAACATTTTAGACTTATTCTTCATTCATGAAGAATGTAACAATGATTAGATGCCTACATTTATTGGCAATGATTAGAAACCTCAAAAAAATAAAATAAAAAGGGAAATTAAAGCAGATATCCTAAATCCACCCATAATAAGTATTTCAAATATTGTTCACTTGCTAGACCAGGTATTTTCTTTGTAAGGGAACCGTCTGACATGGAGTCTCCGAAAACGATGCAGCCTCTTGGCTTTTTGTATTAAACTAGGTATTAAGCGATACAGACAGATAACATAAATCAGGAACAAACTATTAAAAGTCTTCGAAAATGTCCAAATCAGCACATGCACTTTTGCTGACAAACAATAGCCCTAAGAATTTATCCGGATTAAGTCTTGAGAAATGTCTTTTTGCCATTGAATATATCTACAACATTCAAATCTTCATTTATTTGTTTCACAAAGTGCCGCCAATCACCACCCGGCACAAAAGATCTATAAGCTTGAACATCATCTTGAACATAAATATTACAAGGTTTTAGTCCATCAAATAAAAGTGCCGAGTAAATAGAGAATAAAACTAGTCCCAAGATTGACCCCTGTGGTAGATCCGAAGTTACTGGCAAGGCACCCCAAACCTCACACCACTAAACATCGCCCACCAGAATAGCTCACCAGCAGGCCAGAACACAGGAACCGAAGCCAATGTGACAAAAGAGGATGATTTACTTTGGCAAAGGCGTTGCCCAAATCAAGAGTGCCAAAAACCCGCGAACCTACCCTCACTTGGATTATATCATTCGTAACACTTGCCAATGCAGTCATACAACTGTAACCAGAGTGATTATTAGCTCTGTTTAAGTAATTGTAGAGTTGATTATGCAAAGTTGATGGTGATGGAGTTCATTAACTTTAGTAATCTACGCTAGCAAAGCATTGGAGAGAACTCTCTGTAAGGTAGGTATTTATCCTCTTGATAAAGAGTTGACCTCCCCCACTAGAACCGTTTTTTCCATGAAAACTCCATTGCAATCGTGACGAATCCGAAGCCACTAAGAAAAATCTCATCAGTTTAGAATTATCGATACCACGAGAGATGAATTATTCCGACCTGCTGCGTGCAATTTATGCCCTTAAAAAGGCCACCGCACACCATATTCGGGGCCCGACCGCCGTATTACGTTTGAAATATGAAAATCTAGCCTCGGGTGAGCGCGATGCGTCCAACGGTTATCTCGAACGGCGAACCGTTAACCGCATGTGTATGTATGTATAACTACACACCTAATTGGCACCGCGCGCAAGCACATCGGAAACGCGACAGATACTCGTGAGAGAGGGCCCGCGGATAATACAAGCGCTCTAAACCACCACGGCGTACATTCCACGATCCACAGCGGAAAGAATTCGCGAGTTACGACTTATAATTAGGCTTCGCTCGCGTTTTAACAAAAGCACCACGGCAACGGCCGTAATAACAACAAACAGCCTCCGAGTTCGCAGTCGTATAATGGGCGATGGGGTTACGTAACTGAAAATGTAGGCGCCTGCTAGACTGTGTGCCAGTTTCGCCCACGTCCTTACGCGAACAGAATAAGACACATAACGCTGGTATGCCGGTCGCTTCTACTCCGATGCTGTTGCTGCAAACGTTATCCTCCGCGTCCATGTACGAACATTACGCACCGTTTTTGCAAGAGAATTACGATCGGTGGTCGTGTTCATTGAGGATCGCACCGTTAAGCCGTTTCCAGCTAATAAATGGAGAGGAATGCAGGAGGCAAACGGTCGTGTTTCGCGAAGGAAATAAATGCGCAGAGTTACGGGAAAAGAACGTCCGTAAAGGTGTTACGCAAAAAAGCAACAGATGCCACATGCGAAGATTTTCTTTTACAAAACCATCTACCATCATCATTGTGTATAAATTGGCGGAAGAGTTATACCCTGTGCCCATAAAGTATCCATCCATTTAATGGAAAATGTAGTGATATATATTTTTTGCTGCAAATATTTAAAATGTTAACTTTAGACGAGAGAATAGTAGCAGAATTGCGAGGGTTAACCTACAAACAATGTCGCCAGGTCGCCTTTGACAGGGCTTCGTTCCTGTTGATGGAAAAGGGCGCTGCAAAAACGAGAAGTCGAGTCCACGATTACGAAGTGGATCAGCAACATGATAAAGTTCACGCTATTCGCAAACCTCTGCACGATCAGCTATGGTGCCTTGTGGTGGACAGCCTGCTCTCTGAACTTGGGGGGGGGCGGGCTTCCACGCGCAGAGCTATGTCGATGACATCACCATTCTTGTCTGCGGGAAATTTGGGGCCGTGGTGTCCGAAAGGATACAGGTCGCCGCGGGCTCATGAGAGGTGGTATATAAGAAAGGGTCTTAATGTCAACTCTAGCAAAACGACTATGGTTCCGTTCACATGGAGGAGGAAGCTTTCCAAACTTCAGTGTTCCACTTATATTCGGATCTAAAATACTAGTATCAACCGAAGTTAAATATCTGGGTGTTGTCTTTGACACCAAACTGCTATACAAATCACACCTAGAACATGTGACGAACAAAGTCATAAGGAACTTCTGGCTCTGTAGAGGTATGTTCGATAAAACGTGAGAGCTAAAGCCTGCAATGGTACACTGGCTAAACACGAAGGTTATAGTACCCTCCATAACTTACGCCTTGCTAGTCTGGTAGCATAAAGCAAATCTAGGCTAGGTTCTGAGTGCGTTTAGTAAAGTCCAAAGGATAGCCTGTTTGGGCATCACGCGAGGCATGTCCACGACGCCGACGGCTACTATGGAAACTTCTTGGGCTTTCCCAATTGGTGGTGTGGTCTGAAGCAACCCTACAGAGCAAAATGTAGTGGATGCAAAGGCTTCTCAGGCAAAGTCGGAGACCACACCAGCATCTTTACCTAAATCGAACAGACAATACCACTGTCCGTAAAGACGGATAAATTCTCGTCCGTTTTCAGCTTCTCTGGGGGATGCAGCTTAGATATCTCCAGTAGGGAAACTGCAATAGCGTACATCCGCAAACCGAAACGAGGTCCATCTCGCTGGTTCATGGATGCCTCGAAAACGCGTAATGGCAGTAGCATTGGAATCTGGAGGAATGGAAAACGGGACGGCGAAGCTTTTAGCTTAGGGGCCTCCCTCACCATTTTCCAGGCCGAATTATTGCCATCTTGTGCTGAGAAGGGTAGAAATCATCTCCGACAGCCACGTTGCCCTAAAAGCTTTGCGGACTGTCAGATTTGACCCTGAGATGGTACTGGGGTGTCGCAGAAAGCTTAAACAGCTAGCACAACATTTAACTGTTACATTGAGATAGGTGCCAGGTCACTCTGGAATCAGATGCAATGAAATAGCTATGAAACGTTAGCAAGAGGCGCCAGCGAGCTGCCGTTCTTAGGTCCACAACCAACGTATAGTAGCTCATGTGACAGCATCAAAACGTTTTGTCAGATCCCAACTTGCTGCTAGGCACTGCTCCTTTTGGAATGGATTCGCCACGCAAGACACGGTAAATCTCTAGGAATTCATCCGAATGAGGAAAAATCGTGAGGCAGTCTTTATGAGTAGGGACAGATTAATAACTAACAGGAATGTTAACTGGGCACTGCGTACTAAATAAACACATGTATCGCATGGGGCTAGCGAACTCTCCCCTGCGCAGAAAGTGTGCGAGTGTGGAGGAAACTCCTGCTCACCTTCTTGTCAACTGTCCGACAGTTGACGGGGAGAAGCTATCGCACTTTGTGGTCGATCGATAGGACGAACCCAGAGTCGGTAAGGTAACTCTCAACCAGATTGTGAATTTGTTTGATTGAGTGCAACCTGACTGAGAGGGCTAAAATAGACATGGGGGCACAATAAGTCTTTCTAGTTGAATTGCCTTCTTCGCCCATGGGAAAAAAAAATGTCGCGGAGATTCTTTTCAAAAACCAGGGCATACACGAACCAATATTCCGATGTACAGGAGATGTTTGAGATGAACCGCGTTAGGAAAGACCATCCGTTTCTCTACAAGTAGTTCAAAATATTCAGGACGCTATTGAACAAACAGCTTCGTCTTCCACCTGACAATGGAGTCGAGAGCTTGATGTTCAAAAACCCAAAGTTTGGAAAATTTTACGTTTCACATTAAAGAAACGTGCATATAATATTCATCGCGTGGACGCCGAAGACTATGCAGCTCGTCAAACAACGTGTTATGGTTTGGTGCACCACATGCAGCATACGAATGGCAGAGAGATTCGCCAAAGGTAAATGTCTGGCTAGGCATAACACACACTAAAATCTGTGGGCCTTTTGTGTTTTTCGAACGGACGGTCACTGGCCACAATTATTTTGGTATGTTGCAACAGTTTGATACTTTGGTTTATCAACAAGATGGAGCATTCCCTTATTTTGCAAAAATCACGCGCAGTTACTTAAATACCGTCTTTCTAAGGATGGATATGGATCGGCAGAGGATCGCAACGGGAATAGGCACCGCGTTCACAGACCTAACAATCCTTGATTTTTTCAGGTAGAGTTTTAAACACCGATTGGAAGTCTTCAGGACTCGCATTAAAGCTGTGATCGAACTCATTACATCTAACATTCTGCAAAACGAGTTTAGGTCTACTGTACAGCATTGAGAAGAGTGCTTTGAAATGGAGGACGGTCATGTAAAATTATGAATTATCTTACTGCTTATTTGTCGACAATGTATTTATCTATTTCCGTAGAAAATATGTGGGCAAATGGTAATACAATGAGAAGATTTGGAGCAACACAGCGATTCTAAATTTCTACCTCCCTTAGTATTTCCCCTTATTATTTTTCCCATAACGCTCCTCTGCTTCATTACCACTAGTAGTTCTTCTCCTGCTTTCAAATTGTTCTTACTAATTTTTCTCATTACATACTCAAGAACAAGATTAAATAACATCGATAAAGCTTCTCTTTGACATACTCCATTATTAATTATATACTCATCTGTTTCACCTGCTCTAATTATTATGCTGACTCTGATTGTGACATCGTCACCCTGATTGATTTTCTAAGTTTACTGTCTGCCCCAAGTTATTCCAAAGTCGCCATAATCACATTCCTATTTTCCAAATCAAACACCTGCTAGAAGTTTAAACAACATTTGTAGTTCCGTATAATGTTCTTGTAGCTTTTCCATGCAACAAATACGTAAGAAGTCTAAATTCACGTTACTTTGAATTTTTAATTAAATTTTCCGGGTGTCTAGTACTGTCGTTATGCTACTCATGAGACGGCTACTACGTTTTGGCAAGTAGTCTGAGAATGTGACTTAGAGGCGGCTCCAGCCACCAGGTGCTGCATTTGGATAACCGTTCTGCACAACAAATAGCCGATTTATTATAACCAATAGCCGTTGAATTTTAACACCCATCAAATTTTGATAGAGACAACATTTTTTTTAGTAGTACCATAACACAGGACCAGTTGTAGCAGTTGTTGCGGGGCATGAAAGAAGCTCTCGCTTACAATGCTGGATCCTCAAGCACCACCTTGAACTTTAGGCAAAGTGGAAATTTTGTAGACTGTAAATCGCGATTCTCTGGAGCAAAAAAGGAATGAAAAATATACAAGTACTGGGCGTTTCTAATGAGAATGCGACAAAGGGTTTGCCCATACTGCTAGATAATGTTGCTGCGACATAGTGGCAATGCAGAAAGGACACTATTACAACATGGGAAGAAGCGCTAGCATCGCTGAGACACAATCTTAGTGAGAGTAAATCAAACTATAAGATTTTTAGAGAATTATTTTCTAGAGAGCAAGGTTCAACAGAAGCCACGGACCTGTTTGCTACCAAGACGAGGACCCTGCTATATAAAGTGTCACCAATCCTTCTTTTACACAACAATCATAAGTCGATGTAATATATAGTTTATTAAATACGAGGATTACGCGGTTACTTCCTCGAGAACAGGTAGCGAATTTTGAATAACTGGTTGTGAAATGTAAGAGCATCGAAGACACATATAAGGAGACAGAAATACAGAAATGGACTTCATCGTGTAGGCTCAGATTGTACCAGATCTCTTAGAAAGGAAATGGCATTTCCGAGATGATCCAAATACTTGGTACCCCTGTGGAAGGAACTCAGTGTCACTGGAGTACCCCAGCAAGCGCTATAAAGTCGGAGACAAACTTTTGGTGGATGTCCATGCTTTAAGCAACGCTGCGAAACATTATTGGCCCAAGTTTTCCCCACGACGAGGCGGATCATACCTCACTCTGATCTCTCCCGTTTCGTTTATAATTTCTGACCCAGAAAATCCTAAGTTGTCCCTAGGAAAGTACCACGTGTTGACATTGAGAAAATACCTCGCTCCCGAGAGGACTCAAGGCCAGTAGCACCCATTAGGTTGCGCGGTCTCCAAAGACCAGCAACACACACACGGTAGAAGCTAATCAAGAAGATTTCGCTGGTACAAAGATACAATATCTCATAGTATTTATTGCGTCATGTTTTGCTTAGTTACAAAATGTATAAGAAATTGGAATATGCCCGGCAATAGACTGAAGAGTTATGTACCATTCAAAGGAAAAGCATTCATTAATCGATCGATCGATTTCTAAATTTTCTCATCGCTTTTTTTCTCCAATTTCGCTTTTATCAAATTATCAATTCGCCATTATCAGCTTGCTTACCCAACGCGACAAATTCAACGAAAACAGTTGGCCGCAGCTCCATCTATTACGTAAACTGTAGCAATTTGTCGCATAATTACTTCGATTAAGTCTTAAAGAACGCAATAAACAAAACAATTTATGTTGGAGTAAGTAATGGCGAACGTAAAACCGTCAAATAGAAGAAGATCGTGGTAGAGAGAGATTTTAATTCCCCAGTAAGTGTGTAAGTAAGTGTGTTAAAGCTCTAAGTACCTGCGTTGTGTATGCATTTTTCACTCGTTCGTCGGCAGTTGGTGGCTCTAAAGAGAGACTTAATCGTAAAATTAATTTACTACCGAACAAACGCATGCATGCATGGAAATGGAAGTATAGATGTTGTTCCTTATATATCTGCGGCAAACGGAGGAACACAGTGGCGTACTCAATATAAGTATTTATATAAAAAATCAAATAATAGAAAATAAATAAATACAGAATACAATATAAAAAAGGAATCAAATTTATTCTTTCAGTTGGTTGAAATTAAAAAAAAAATAAAACTTAATTTAAAAAAATAATTTCAGGAAGTTAATTTATACGCACCAAAAAATAACTTCAGCTTGAATTTAAAGATTTAAATTGAAACAAATGCACCACATTTTAAATAACTGTAAAATCAGAATTTTTTCGGGACTTTTTCATTGTAAAGTTGTAAAAGTCCTGGAAGTAATATATCTTTAGTAACACTAACGAATTGTTGATTTCATTTAGAGTATTTTATTCTGTGGTACTTAAAAGAGGTTTGTTTAGATTATCCCATCTGTTCTCTGTCTTCGTCTATGCTGGCATACTCAGTGCTTTTTTTTTTTAAATAATAAGTAATTCTCAATTGTTAAAAATGTAAAGTTTCAGAAATGATGAAAGGAACTCTAATATTGCTCACGATTATATCTTAATAGGAGAATATAATAATATCTTTTGATTGCATATCTATTCCTGTGTTCAATTTGATCACATTTTATATCTAATGACATTTCTCTGTTAGTTATTTTTAATTAATGATAATATTCGTTTTTTCGTCTGACGTTATAAATGCCTGAAAATGGCCTGTACATATTAGAGGAATTGTCGAACCGTGTTCACGATGCCTTTACAAATCTAAGCCCAGACGAACTTCGGAAGTCTGTTACGCGAGGAGTTTGTGACAGAGTTGTTCTGTGTTTGAACCGAAATGGCGGCATATACAACCATTCTTGTAATGATTTCGTTTACATTAATTTATTATTTCTTGTGTTTAGGTTTTTGTTATGTTTATGTTTTTTGTTATGTTTATGTTTTTGTTATGTTATGTTTTTTGTTTTTCATTTCCCATTACATTCTAAATTTGGTCATGTTATTATTTTCTTGAGTGTTTTCAAGTGTTCAAATTAAAGAGAGTTTCTGGCGTTTTGATCGTATTGTTTTTGTTTCGAAAAATAAACAACGTTCCGGTTTCTGACAAAAGCACATGGAAATACAAAATAAGGAATAACAAGAGAACCGTTGGAAATAGGTATAGTTAAAGGTACAGCGAATCGATGCAGAATTAAATTCTGCATCCCATCATGTAATAACATACAAGGTGTCACATTTGAAAAAAAAAACTTTCCAATCAATTTTTTGACACCCTGTATGCGATAAATAAATCAAAGTGGATTTCAAATGTACCATTCTTGTGCTTTTATCCACACTAGAAGCGCTTACCACCAGTTGAAAATGGGTAAAAGGCGCCAATATTGAAAATAAGGCTACATATTTCAAAATTTTCAAGACAATCAAGATATCTCAGAAACAAATGAAAGTACGTATAGGGAAACTAGATGGAACACAGCATGAATTTTCTAAAGAATCCAAAAATGAGATAATATACCGGATGTTCCGTTTTAATTAAGGGGGTTAATGACGACTTCCGGTATAACCGGAAGTGGTACGACCTTGAAAATATTTTAAAATGAGAGAGAATCTTGACTGACCCTGTAGTCCAGAAATTTAGTTTTCCCCAAACTACGGAAACTTCTATTAATTTAATATTTAATCCAGTAAAAGTCTAATAATATAAGTATAAGTTATTTATTTAGAAGGCATAACACGTACAGCCACCACGGCAGCCTACCTACCACTGATAGAAAAAATATAAGTATAAACTACCTATTGGTTAAAAAGCGGGGAGATTACTCCACGCATGATCTGCAGTAGTGAATGCATTTATAATGATTGGCAGTGTAGGTGGGATATTACTTTAAATGAGAGGTGAACTATGAAATTTATCGGTAGCATTACACGTTTTAGGGAAATGAGGGTTAATTTATCGTATCAGGCGGTAGAATTAATAACAGGTCGCCGTTATTTTAAATCATATTTATGTAGAATTGGGAGGGTTAATGATTCGCTTTGTGAGTGTGGTGGGGTAGATACAGCGGGGCATGTCTTATTTGGATGTCCACTCACTGATGAGTGCCGGTCGCGTACGGAGGTTAGGGCATTAGCTAGGGGGTTAAATTGGCCGTGACGCGAAACAGATAGTAGAGATAATGAGTCGATCGAATGGTGGGATTTTTTAGTAATGTCGCTAAAGAACTAGATAGGTTACGGCATGATATTTAGATAGCTAGTAGGGTAGCACGTTTATGAATGAATATTTTTTTGCTCTTTAGTGGTCGTAGTAATTAGTATTTAACTACAAATATTTAAAATATAGATTTTTATTTAATTACTCTTGGTTAGAATAATTAGGATTTAGTTATTATTAAGTATTAGAATAGGTACTGCTGTTGTTTTGTTTGTTTTTTTAGGTCATCATGCTTTACTGTTTCAACTTCCAATATGTGAAAAAGGAATTGCGAGGACGGCAAGGTTGTCGGAATTTAAGGAGACGCGGAGGCTGCTTCTTCAGCACTCAGAAGGATAATAATAATTTGCAACTATCAGTAATAAGGTCTGGGACTTCTTCCCGAGATCCTTCCAGAGTAGGGTTTTTGCCATGGTTTTTCCTTACTCCGTGGCCATTGATTTTATATAAGTATATTATATATAATCAGTGTCCTTGGCGAATGCGAGGAGATAACGAAAGTCGTTCCATGTGCGCGTTTAATAATAACTGATAGCTGATCGACTTACAGTAGACTCATGATTATGTGAACTAGTCACATTTCACATATTTCATCATTTCACAAAAGTAGTATTCATAAGGTCGCGAGGCTACTGTATTATATTTTTGTTATTAAGAATCATAGGGAAATTATCTAGTTAGAGTAGGAACATTTCAATTGTTATGGAACCCATACAGTACTTATAATAGGTAGCCTCGTGCAGTACCTTTTTTAGGTGGAGCCCGGGGTTGGGATGATTTGTATAGATTTAGTTTTCATAAATAAAAATTATATATACTCTATTTGTTCATAGTCACATATTTCTTGTAATTAATATAAGTTCTTGTTTAATGTTTAAATTTATTTTAATTTAACTGTAATTTTAGAAAGTATTTCCTAAATAAAAGACAAATTATTTTTGTTATACAAGGAATTTATAAAAGTTTTCTGTTTATGTGGGCAAAAATCTTAACAGGAAGAACTTTATTCCCCTTTACACGATTCGCTAATGGAACGCAGTAAATACCAGAAAACCACTGGGTTCCAAGATGTAAAATACGATAACGACGTCATTGGTGGATCATTAATAAAAAAAAGCGGAGAGTAATTTTCTCTGTAAGAGTAAACAGACCGTAATTATGGTTAAACAGTCGTAATAATCCGGCCATCGTAAAGCATCCGAACCTATTCCGACCCGTCAGCCATAATATTTAATTATAATCCCCGCTTAATAACAATATAAAAGAGAGACCAGCGGCCGGACATAATCCGGTAATAAAGATGGCAGGGCACGAGCTTGTAAACGGCCGTGCGCGCACTTCGCACCACCGTTTAGCCTCATATCCTACACCTAAGCTAAAATCTTAAACAGGTCGCCGGCAATCCCAGCTTTATATTGCTTTAGGAGTATTGGGACGCGAAAATTAAATACCATCGGCTTACTTTTAGATAAATACGGACTTAATGAATGATAATATCGGGTTCTCAGTCAAATACGGACGTTAAAACCCGTTGTTTGACACCTAAGGTGGTAAAGGCAGACTCTAATCGAACGAAATTTATTCCAACAAAAGAAATAATAAAATTGACTTTTACGCGTTCATCAACCAATAAAGAAAATATATCCGTAGGGGAAAGTGGTCGAATTCTGCGCATTTGTGTTTCAATGTTCACATAACTTACTTGTGTGTACGATACTGCCATCTAGGGACAAGCGAGGAAAGTTAGTGTGAAGGAGAAAACGCCATTATTTATGTTTCCTTCGTTTGGGTTTGTGATTATATTATCGTGTCTAGTTGCATAGGATAATCCTCTTGTGAAAAGTAAAGTTAAGTATAAAAATTTAATTTGCAAACAGTAATATCTGTAATTACTAAAGAATTACAATTACGTTTCAATTTAGTACATTTTGCTTCACACGTACGTACTTGAACGACTTCGTTCCTTAAAAAAAATCAAAGCTCAAAAGTTAGTATGCGCAGAATTACACCATCCAGTCGGGTAATTCTGTGCACACTAAGTTTTCAGTTTTAATTTTTTAATTTTTTTTTTTTAAGGAATGAAATCTTTCAATTTTACTTTCTAGCAAATATTGAATGTCTAATGCTTTACATTTTAAAAAATCAACTACGTTACGGTTTTATTAAAGGTAATATGTATGAAATTAAGTGCGCAGAATTCGACCACTTTCCCCTATACAAATAATGCAACATGTTCATTTTTTTTAACACGATATCATAAAATGATTAACGAATTTAGTTCAGCTCATGTATCTGTTTGAAAAATAGAGTAAACAGCACTAACTTGCTGTTCTAATGAATCATATATTACTTTACGCAACTTGTTTCGGCCTCAGCCATCATCAGGCATAAATGTCTGTCTGAATATAAGAACTTAAATAATTTGAAGAAGTACGCAAGATCATATTTTCACATTGAAACAAATTATAAAGAAGTCGATCAAAAGCAAAACGAAAACGTACTTCCTATTCATCGATTTACAAAAAGCCTTCGACAGAGTACCTAGAACGAGAATGTGGAAAATACTAAAACAAAGAGGGGTTAGTCGACTAATAATTGATGCAATTAAGTCACTATATAAAGATAATAAGACTTATGTAATATACCAAAACATGAAGTCAGAATCCTTTCTTACATCGGATGGTCTTAGGCAAGGAGGTGTTATAAGCCCTACTGCTATTCAATGTACTGCTGGATCAAGTCATAAAGGAATGTCAACCCCAAATGAGAAAACTAACAGTTGGATACAGAAATTTGAAGAGAGTAGAAATATCAGAATGTGCATTTGCAGGTAATGTAGTGATAATGGCAAGAACTGTAGAAGGACTACAACAAAACATAAATATATGGAATAAGACACTGGAAAGATAAGGCAAGATAATAAACACAGAAAAGACGAAAGTAATGGGTATAATGCAAGATAAAGAGAAAATTAACATTAAAATCAATGGAAAGAACATAGAAAAGGTGAATGAATATAAATACTTAGGAGTAATTATACAAAACGACGGAAAACAAAATAAAAACATACAAGAAAGAATAGAAAAAACAATAAGGTTATATCACGCAATAAACCGTACATTTATAAGGAAGAAAGAAATCACTAGGAAAACTAAAATGACAATTTTTAAAACTGTGTATAGACCAACTTTGATATATGGTAGTGAGACATGGACAATAAATACGACATGGAAGAGTAAACATCAGGTGACCGAAATGAAGTACCTATGAGGGGTGAAAGGAATTACAAGACGAGACAGGATCAGGAACGAAGACAGAATTGGAAACAAAAGCAATATTGGACTTCATAGAAGAAAAACAGCTGGGATGGTGGGGACACGTTCAAAGGATGGGAGAAACGAGACTAACCAGGAGAGTATGGGAAGCAAGAGTGATTGCAAGAACAGGAAGAGAACGACCTCCTGAAAATTGGGACAATACAGTTGCAAAAGCTATTAGGAGAAGAGGGATGAGTGTGGAGGAGGCAAGAAATATCGCCAAGGACAGAGGAAGGTGGAAAATAATGTGTAAAACATAGAATAATATATCCCTACACCGAGAGGTATGTTGGGATTACGATTATATATATATAAATAATAAATAATCTGAAAATTTAAAATTAGAATACAAAGTAAAGTATTTCGGATTTTACGTATTTATATAGTATATATACGGGCTGATTTTTTGAAAACGATCCACCTGAAATATTTCAGAAACTAAAAGGAATTTAAAAATTTTCCAAAGCGCGTCTACTTATTTACTTTTTGTTTAGTTTATGATCCAAAAATGATCAATTTTGCTTTAGTAAGTCAGTAAGTGTTTAAAGTGACAATAACAATTAAAAAAAGGAAAGCAGTAACAAGATAAGAGTTAATGAGTATGGCAGCCGAAGTTTGAATCAATACTCAATTTTTTTCAATTCTAAGATTTCGCAATTACTTTATTGCTTCCTCAGAGAATCAAAGTGAGAGTGACGTCGGGGGATAAATAACATAATAGCATTTGGTCCTCTGAGGAAGCAATAAACTAATTGCGAAAGCCTAGAATTGGAAAAATTGAGTATTGATTCAAACCTCAGCTACCACACCAATTAACTCTTATTTTGTGAAACCTAACATTGTACAGCCAGTACTTCTTTCACATAAAAACAGTAACATTAAAAAAGAACAAACAACAGTATTCACAATAACTGCTCAAAATGAGCACAGTGTGCTCCATGTAGTAGTAACCCCGGTTTTAAAATTCTTGTCTCACTTTTTCAAAAGTTCCCCTTGGAATATTTCTACACACGTTAATAATTCATTGACGTACATATGTAAATCATTTAAATCTATTAGTTCAATCTTATAAACTACTGACTTTAAGTGACCCCACAGAAAGAACTCAGGCCTTGTCAGATCTAGGGATCGCGCAAGCCACTCAATCGTTGCACCTTTACCAATCCAATTATTTGCATATACTTGCTTAACCCACTTACGAACATTTCCAGCAAAATGTAAAGAAGCACCATCTTACTCGAAAAAACAATTGGTGTTTATCGAGGATTTCGTTACCATCTGCATCAAGCTGATTTTCTACTTCTTCAGTTATAGAGAATCGATGATGTTCCCCAAACATATTCAATTAACCCTACCAGTTAGTGTTTCTCTAAAGAAAACGACCCTAAGAATTGAATGATCTAGTATTCCTGCCAAACATAATTTTTGTGAGGTTTCTGGGTATGTTGCTCTCTTATAACATGGGAACTTTTATCACTCCAGCATCGTACATTATATTTGTTCACATGTTCATTTAAAAGAGTATTCCCCACTAAAACGAATATTCTTTAACAAATTTAGACTTGCAATAATCATTTGGATCATGGTTTCGTAAAATTATAGTCGGCGGTCACATCTGCCTCCTTAAGCTCTTGCAATATTTGCATTTTAAAAGGGTGAAATATATGCATCTTTGTGACTTAGCGTTCCAACAAGTAAAAAAGTGCAGAGGATGCTGCAACTTGACGCAAAGAGCTGGTTAGCTCCATAGTAAAATTTCCAATTACTTCGATCTCCACCAGTTCATCTACCATCCTATTTGCGCGCCTTTTCTTGTTCACTACTGACCCAGCTGCTTCAAATTTTTGCATAAGTTCTCGAACGCATTTATGATCGATATGCTTATCTGGATGTCTTTGTTTAAAAATTCTTGCTGTGCCACGAGCGCATTGCTCATCACCATAAATATAAATAACTTCCACCCTCTGAGCAATAGAGCAACTAAACCATTTTTATATAAACCAGGTGAGCTTGAATGACTACTTGTTGCTAAGCTTTTTGGCAAATTCTTTCATAAAACTATTCTTTTTTTTTGATATGTTATCCCAAGTTATGTATCAGGATATTGGAGCGTATACCTAATTGATCCTTCCTTGATCATTCTGAATGTGGTTCTTTTTGCCACGCTCTCCACCATAAGATCCAGTAGTACTTCAATAACTGCTGTTGGGCAGGTTCTCATAGCTCCAGTCATGCATACGCATGCATGATGTGACGCTCATAGGTCTGTGGCATTTAGGATATGTAGTGTCCTCTTGATATTCCGCTCTTCTCCAAACTTGTGGAATATAACCCAGCTCCAAACTACTCCAACTTATCAGGATCATGTATACTATAATTTTGTCCTACCCTTTCTGAAGTAATGCTGAAGGAATTTCGTCTACTCCCAATGTTGTGAAAGACTTAAAGACACTTATAGTCCATTTCAGCAGTTGGCTGCTACATATGTGTCTGGCCATTGCAATAGCTTTCTTGATTAGTGTTCTATATCGCTTGGAAAGGTATTCCGAGTTACCTATTTTACCTTCAGGGAAATGGGTCTCTAGAGAGAGGAGAGCTGTTTCTTCTTCACTTTTAGTGACGTTTCCGTCTAGCTTCCTTAGTACTATTCCAGTATCGACTATGCTTTTTGCCATGACTTTGTACAGTCTTGAAGCGATAGGTGTTGAATCGATATCTTCGCAAAATTTTCAGAAGTTGTCGCTTCTTGCTTTCCTGATAGCTTTATTGTAAGAGGTAAGCTTCTCGATGAAGTTCTGTCAATCCTTGTTACACTTGGCTTTGTTAAAGAACTTCCGTTTGTATTCTCCTGAATAGGACAACTCGATTTTTATGCATCGAATATGATCTTGTTCATATCTTCGAGGTTGTTTCTCAGATCCAAATGATGCCTGGCACTTCTAGCTTGGATGGCTGATAAATTATTGCTTAGATTGGTACTATAATTGCCACAATCTATTTTCCTGAAGGTTGTCCCGGAGTGGTCGCTCTGGAGTCTCCGTTTCTAACCTAATATAACTAAATAAACTAAAAAAAAATTGAAATAAAGCTATGGTACCAAATAAGCTTTACCGAGGTACGTCCTTAGATCATAAAAGTCGCTTTGATAATAAGTAGTCTTACAGCATAGTAAGTCCTTAAATGTGACAAGAAGTTTTAAGCAGCACAATAAATGAATTTGTTTAAGGAACATATAGTTTTGCTCCCCTAAAAGAAAAACATTGCCATCACTCACAATATCTGGTAGTTCATTTATTGGTTTAAATGGTGCGTTTCCATAATACTTATTTAAATAATACTACTGCTGATTGTGCGTAGTAAAGATATAAAGATTTTAAGGAACAGAACTTGTTCCATTGTCAGATACAAACGTTCCAGGTTAAAATACACCTATAGTACCCATTGTTTGAATCCAGACCTTAACAGCAACAGCAAGCTAGATTACATTACACGAAACACAACCGCCGGTGGGCGCGACAAGATATTTTATTCATTTAAGAGCTCATTAATTCACGATAATCAATAATGTATGCGCAAATTCAACGGAATAAGGTCATTTATATTGATTGTGTTGTTGTTGTCTCTCGACCACGTTCTCTTCTCCACGAGAGTTGTTTATCTAGAATTATCATAATGATTTAGCGAACGGCCGTGTTCCCGTTTTCTATATGGCGGCACACGAAGACCAACGAGACCAGTTAAACTGTGGCGGCTACAAGGAGAGCTCTTGGTGTTTTCGTTGCCGATGCCTCCAGTTGTCGTACGCCTTGACGATATAAAGAGAGATCTTACTCTCTCTTAATGATGAATAAGCTTTAAAGACATTGAACTTGGCGCTCGCCGATCGGCGGCGCTGCAGCGGCCAGCCTTGTTGGAGAAAGTGAAGGTTAGATGGACGTTGAAAATCGCACTGAATTGCGTAATCGCAAATTCCGTAATTTGTTTATGTTTTTTGTGCACGCTCTTGCGTATAGATACCGTTGCAATTTGAATTAACGACCAATGCGTTTTTTATATGCATAAAATTGCGTGGATATTTACATAATATACCGATCTCGAGTCGGTAGTAATAGAGCTAAATACTACGCATTCGGCCGGTTAGTTGTATATAGCAACGATTGATGTATTTTCGCCATAATACGAACGATTAAGGATATCAAGGCGTAATTTACACTGTTGTGACATGGAACATTTCACATATTTCGCTACTAATCCTACGTGTTGCAACCGACTGTCATGTAATGGAAGGAAAAATTGAGCTGGTTTTCAGAACAGCCTTAAATTCTTTAAGAAACATTACGACTATACATAATTGTATACAGGAAATAAACAAGAGTACAATATGCCAGCCACGTACAAGCATGCAAAGGTCAGCATTGTAATGGTTGTGTTCAGTATTTTTTGTCTTTCAAACGCTCTACACGACTTAAACTACACAAATTTCCTGGTCATATAAACATTCATCTACGAAATGGATTACATTACCACAGCTATTTTTTAAAACATATAACCTATGTATTATTATAAACGCAATTATTTCAACAAAAAACAAGAAACTGATTTCTGTTGCATCTGTAATTTTTACGATCGTTTTACATAAATCGTTTCTTAAAAATTATTTAATTGTAACGACCATTTTCACACTGCTTCGTGCACTAGTAAAGAAGCCTTTGGAGCTCTGATTTCAAAGGCGTTGGATTTATTTCCATCGTCCTTTAAGCTTAGATCGCTAAGAAATATAATTGATACAAGTGTTTTAAAACAAAGTGTATTATGCAGAGTTTCACTCACACTTATTATATGGGCTGTTGTTATGGGGGTCTTCCCCCGCAGCTAAAGATGTATTTCTTAAACAAAAAGCTGCCATAAGATGCATTGCAGGTATCACACAGTTGACTTCTTGTAGACAATACTTTATTACATATAAATATTAGATTAGACTGAACATATATATATGTTAGAATGTAGCTGTTATATACACAAACATAGAAACAACTTTATAATTGAAAACAACAACGATCATACCTACAACCTTATAAATCCACAAATTCATCTTATGAGACATCGTTTAAAGTCAACTGCTCAGAGTCCAGATATTGTAGGTATAAAAATTTATAACCGTTTGCCTAACAGTTGGAAATACTATTAGTTTACAGAATCAAAAAACTGTTTAATCGTGCCCTAACAGTTCACATTGTTTCTTATAGTATAATGAGTTTTTTGCGCTTGCTTGCGAGCAATAGTATGTTTGTGTTTTTAATACTGCTGTGGTCTGGCACCCGGGTTTCCCGAAATTCAAATTTGTATTTTTATTCATACCAGATTACCGTTACCAATGCAATGATAGAGTTTCCACAATTTTAATATTTTATTTTGAAAAGATTTTGTTAATAGAATTGTTTGTTAAGTTTAATGTAATTGTTCAGTTGTTTAAATTTAAATTCATTCAGTTGTACATTTTGCGTTTACCAGGATTGTATATAGTTCATTGTTATATTCTAGTTTTTATTTTCTTTGCATTTTATGCGCTGCGAGTGCACGCAGATGTTGTAAATTTTATATATATTTGCGACCGTGTTACCCAGAATCTCAGTTACCGGATTGACGAGTGTGAGTACAGTTTATTTATCTTCTTTGCTACCATTTTTGGTAATTCATTTTTATTTTAATATGTAGTTCGTTTAATTTGATATTTAAATCGTCCATCTAGGAACTCATTAAATAATTGCTGTTGTATTTTATTGTGTACACAAGTCGGATGTAAGATCAGTTATTTTATATATTGTTCTAGAAGATATCGTTTTTTTTGTTTAAAGAGTTTAAAGTTTTCCGTTTCTTAGTTTTCAAATTAGTTTTTTTTTAGTTAATCACCTCGGTTTAGGTGATTAGAAGCTTTGTGCTTGTGATTAAATTTCAATTATATAATTATGCTTGTTTTATCCACGTTTAACTTAGTTTTAGTGTGTTTCAATTTTGAAACCACGTGGATTTTTTGTGAAATAGGATTTTCTTCTAGAACAAATTTGTCTTTTGCTTTGTTTAGAGGATTTTGAATCGTCCTCTAGTAATTGTAGAGTCTAATGCAGTTTTTGTTTTCGGCCAGAATCTTCAATTCATGGTTTTATTTCTGCATAATTGTATTTAAATGTTTTTTTTTCTTTTTTTTTTTATAAAAATAAATTTAATGATTGTTAACGGCATTCAAAATTTCAGTTCTTTTATTTTTGATTCAACCTTTTCAATTTTAATAATTAAAGATAGTCAATTTACTTACACCCACATTTTACTTTTCAAGATTAGTTTAATTGGGAAAGTAACCCTGAAAGTAGATATTCTTTTGCGCCCTTTTTAAATTTTTATCCGCTGAGCTAGTAAATTTAAATTTTTTTTTTTTTACTTTTCATTTTGCATTTATGCTGGTACCATCAGTACGCATTACTTCATTGTATTTCTTATTATGACGCTCTTTCTACATTGGTCCTTAAATAAAGTTTCTATTTCTATTATTATTATTTTATTGTCATAATAAATAGTAAATGGAAATGTTTTACATGATCTGTAAATCAAACCATTCTATCAAAACACCTATTTACAATTACACCTTCTTTTTTCACCTTTAAACCTTTGTCACAGAGGCGTGCTTGATTGCTATTACTTGACACAGATTGAGTATTTTTATTTGGATTTTCCATCTTCGACGAAGAAACAAATGCTTTTTGGCTTGACGCAAGGTTTATAACAAAAGTGTGTGCTTTGAAGGAACTGCTGGAATATCTATCTGTTTGCTCTTATTGACCCGTTAGGTATAACTTCTACTTGTTAAATGGTACAATTCGAATTTCTTATATTAGCTACATTGTAAATTGGACAGTTGTCGTTAAACCCACGTGTTTGTTTGAAACAACCCATTTAAGAAGTTGCTCGCTTAACCATTGCTTAACCCGCTGAAGAATAGCGTAGAAGAATTTATTGTTCAATTGCCTTGGGAGGCAAAATTCGTGACCTTCAAGCAACTTACTAACTACTATAACAAATTCAAGGAAAATGGCGATTGCGTACGCACATTCAAAATTTGCCAGTTGTCAAGTTGACATATTACTTTATCACAGCTGTTACTCGCTTGAATGTGCGTTTAGAGATTATAAAAACATCAAAAACTGTAAAATGATGACTGGCTGAACAAAAGTTTTCACGCAATTAAAATTTGCTAATTGCCTATTCTTGTTTATATGTTCCTTGATGGTAAGGCGATTAAAAGTTAATTGCTCAAAAACTATAAACATTATAAAGTTAAAGCTTTCTGGGATTGAGCATTACATTATTATACAAAACTACTTCAGAAAAAAAATAACGAAATCTGTGCAAGGGCCGATTTCATTCTCTTAACCAGCTATAGCCTTTATTCTATCAACTTCTAGCTTCAGTATATAAACTCTCTGTGTATGTGTGCTTTAAAGAACAAGATTATAGAAAGTCACCAATAAGATAACATAAGGATAAGTTTTATTTCCAAAGTAATTACTATTACATACAGAAAGTCAACAAAAACAAAGAAAAAATAATAACTTAAGTAGAATGAATAAAAGAAAGAAGATTAAAGAAAAAAATAAAAAATCAAAAAAGAAAAATACATGCTAATATGAAGCTTGAAATATGCATAAGTTATTTACAATTGAAAATGGTAAAGAAACAAAAATTTTAATATACTAATGTATATCAAGATAAAGAAATAAATTCTGATTAAGCCTCCCGTAATAATAATTGTTTTATCTCTCTCTTGAAGGTATTGATCGACATCTCCCTTTACTTAAGAGGTAGGTTAATGAAAAATGTGATGGCTTGGTAGCGCATAGAAAGTTGAGTCGCCTTTACTAGATGACACGGAATCTTTAAATTTATATTCGTTCTTGTATCATATTCATGTCAGTGTAAGCGTTGTTTAAAAGTATTGAAATTACGTTTAACATATAATAAACAATTATAAATGTACAGACAGGGTACGGTCAACACCCCAAGGTGGGTGATACTCTGCTAATAATCCTAATAATCTTTTTTTGAATTCTGAACACTCTTATAGCGGATGGTGAAGCTCCCCATAAAATTATACTGTAATTAACTAAACTAAAGAAATTGGCATAGTATAATAATAATGCAACATTAACATCTGTGAAGTCTATTATCCTTCTTATTTTATAACAACAAGCATTAAATTTAGAACATAATTCATTTATATGATGCTTCCAATTTAGTTCAGAATCGATAGCAACACCTAACAGATTTATAATGTTAGTATTACCCCTTTTTAAGGTACAAAATAATTTTTGAGTCTTATCAGAATTTAATTTCAACTTATTAGCTGCAAACCAGTCCGTAGCAGTCTCAAACGATTTATTTTCATAAGTAAGTAAAGAAGGTATTGTTTCACCTTTGTTGACAAGAGTAACACCATCAGCGAACATAATAGAATGGCCAGTATCTAAGTTAGGTATAAAATCATTGATAAATATAATGAAAAAAATAGTATCCAGTTTTAAACCTTGAGGGACACCTAAACAAATATCTGAAGTACCAGAAACATTTTTATTTACATCCACCACTTGTTTACGATCACATAGATAAGATTGAAAAATTTTAACGGTATACCTCTGATGACGTAATGTTCTAATTTGTTTAAAAGAAATTCATGATTGACACAATCGAAAGCTTTGCTTAGATCTAGTGAGATCGCTGAACATTTTTGTGATTCATCAATTGCCTTTATTATATCTTCAATTACTTTAATTAATGCTAAGATAGTAGATTTGTTTTTGCAATAACCGTACTGATACTGACAAAAATAAAAGTTTGTTTCAAAATAATTAATTAATCTAGTTTTCAGTAAATCTTCAAAAAGCCAGCACGGGTAGAATTGCTATTGGCCTGTAGTTATTTATTAAATCTCTGCTCCCTTTCTTAAAAACAGGTATAATTTTAGCAATTTTAAGTTGGGCGGGAAATGTTCCTTCTATGAAGCATTTGTTAATGGTTGTTTCTAAAGGAGAACAAATGACATGACCAACTTTCTTTAACACATATGCCACAATAAAGCCGTACTATATGATAATTAATGAAGAGCAACAGATAATTGATTGATAATATTTACGAAGAATGAAGACATATTAATGACACAAGATCACTAATCACTTAATTAGTACAAATGTTGAAGCAACAACTAAGGCTCTTCGTGCATTATAATAATACGCAAGGGGTTTAGCTTGAATACCACACTCCTTTTGTTTCACTCTTATTCTGTTTGTTACACATTTCCTTTATATTGCTTTTTTATTTTTATTCCGATATCGTTTCACTATAATTTGACGGCAGGATGCCATCGACGGTGCTTAGAAAGGGCGAACAAACAAGATAAAAAGAAATGGGAGAGTGAACCAAGGAGAGAACACAAGGCAAAAACTGGACCACAAGAAAAAGCGAAGAAAAGGAAAGAACATACCTCCGAGTCTAGAATTTTGGAGCTATATTATTAATATTCATAAAACATGAAAAGAGATGTTGCCCCAGTGTTGCCTGTAACCAGCGGCGAACCCGCATTTATCTATCTTAAATATCGAATAACAATTACCGTATACTGACGACCCTCACGCACGCACGAACACTGCGCGATACACATGCAAAGGTGGAACCAACTATGCCAAACTTAAAATCCGTAAAAAGTCTATAAGTTATTTCCGATTTAAAATATAGTATTTTAAGAATCCTTTATCAAATACATTTGTGTCATCAAATTTTTTTCATGCAAAAGATTTTTGCTTAATGCTGACTAACTGATATCTTGGATCACTTTTCTATTTTATTTTATTTTATTTATTTAGAAACCAAAACGGGTAAAATTCTAAATTAATCAGTTCTTATACAGAAGAAAAACAACTAACAATAAGTAGAAACATTGACTATGAATTACAGTCACAAAAATGATACTAGCATTAATAAAAACATAAAAAAGTGACGTTAATTAGTAGTTACTAACGAGGAATCCAACAGATGAGAATAATTTAGTATGCATCTGACAGATTTTGTGAAAATTCGTTTGGAGACGTGAAAAATCTCTATAGTTTTAAAGTACTCAATATATTCCTTGCATATTCTATGTATTGGTGACAGCATTCGCAAGTCCACATACATGGGAGACTGAGGTCTGATACTGTAATATGGTACGTGCAGTCTAAAATGGGGACAATAGCCATTGTCAAAAAAGTTGTTAAAAATTTTGTATATTACGTTGCAATACAGCTATCTCGCCGCCTTGATTCAAGAAGACATACCTTACATTTATCTTCTTTATGGGATTGTATGAGTCAAAGCTGAAATTCCTTTTGTGTTTTTTATAGTAAAGAAACAAAAAAATTATTTTGCTACTTTTCAATCAGCTTTTCATCTTTTATGGTCATCGTTGGTGTTCGATTCACCGAGGTATACTCAAGTATGAAAACGTACTAGGGCATTGTATAGAATAATAACTGCGTAGGGAGAAGAAAAATCAATTGTGTTACGGCTAATAAAGTTCAAAATCCTATATATGCACGATTGCTAACTTTATGGATATGTTCAAAAAAGTAAAGCAACTATCAAAAGTAACACCCAGATCTTTAACTGACGATCATCACATGAGAAGATGGTACCATCCACTCTGGAATAATTCACAAGTAATTGTAGTTTTCTTTCTAGTAAAACTAATTATTGAACATTTGCTAAAATTCAATAGTAACAAGCTACTTTTGTACGTTAACAATATCCTCTTGCAAAACCATCGGTATCAATCACAAATTTTTATAAACTTTAACAATCGTCAGCAAATAGTGGACATTTAGATTTTTTTATGTAAATGACAATATCATTTATAAAATCCTGAATAGTACTGGACCTAAATTACTGCCATGCGGAACACCAGACACAACCTGAAACTAGTCAGAATAAGCACCCTTATAGAACACAACATGCCGGTTGTTACATAGATAAGAAACAAAGAATTTCACCAACTTATTTGAGAATCATTCTGCATATGGCAATCAATTGAAACGTCTGATATGCACAACCAATAGGTTAACTATATGATGTACATCAACTCTTTATTTTTCCTACGTTTATTTCCTTTTCTGTCAAGAGCTGCATAATTATCTGATTTAGTATTAGTTGTATTGGACAGGTTTCTTAGAGAATCTGATATATTCATACACATATATATTCAAGTATTCATGAACCTTGTAGTACCGAGCAACAAGTTCCAAATCCAAGAAAAGAAAAAAATCTATGTATGGTAGCTGATCCCTACAAAGAAGGAGAAGTAAACTTACTTTTTGATCTGAAGAATAAGGTTTGTGTACATAGTCAACGATGAATCAAAACATATTTTCTTTTTACTATCTGAATTTCCGAAATTAATTCATTGCTTCTTCAGAGACAAAACTACGAATAGCAAGGAAGTATAACAAAGTGAACAAGTTATAGTAATAAATTACTCACGTAGTGTAATAGTCAAAATACGCAATTAACGCAATGTCAAGCGGTGTAAAATCATTGGAAGTAATAAATGTGATAATTAAAATAAATAATAAATAATAAATCATAGGCTCATGAATAGTCGATCACTCCGCACTACACCAGACTTTATTAATTCCGGACAAATATTTTGGGGACACAGGCTCTCATTATCAACCAAGGACCGAATAGAGTAAGTAAACATAAGTAAAGACATGTTACCTAAACATGCCTCGTTATCTCGCTCTAAAAAGGAAACATATTTACAGGTGTTTTTGCTACACTTACTTGACCTTTCAATATACCAAGAATTAGAGACGAATGTGAATCATCCTACCCCCATAAATCCATCAAAGTTGTATGTTATAATAATAAGTTTTATTTGATTATTTTTTCATATATATGCTTTCATATGCGTCTAACTCTTTAGGTGATTGCACATTCTTCACTAATTCTTTCTCCTTCTACATTAATTTTATGTCCGGTATAGTTGATGAGTATGGATTCAAGTCTCTCACAGTAATAAATTGCTATGTATTCCTTGAACCTTGTTCCGATCGCACGCTTTGTTTGTCCTATGTAGGAACCTTGTTAAACCCATTAACAACCGATTTTGTAAATGCCTGATCTTTCATTGATATGAGGTTTATCTTTCTCGTTGCCTAAAAGGTTCACATTGGACAAACAAAACCTGCGATCGGAACTGAAGTCAAGGAACACATAGCAAGTTATCGCTATGGGACGAACCATCCTACCCCCATAAATCCATCAAAGTTGTATGTTATAATAATAAGTTTTATTTGATTATTTTTTCATATACATGCTTTCATATGCGTCTAACTCTTTAGGTGATTGCACATTCTTCACTAATTCTTTCTCTTTCTATATTAATTTTATGTCCGGTATACTTGATGAGTATGAATTCAAGTCTGTCATAGCAATAACTTGCTATGTATTCCTTGAACCTAGTTTCGTTCGCACGCTTTGTTTGTCCTATAGTAACCTTTATTACACCCATTACAACCAATTTTGTAAATGCCCGATCTTTCATTTTTATGAGGTTTATCTTTTGCGTTGCCTAAAAGGTTTACATTGGACAAACAAAACGTGCGATCGGAACTAAAGTCAAGGAACACATAGCAAATTATCGTTATGGGACACTTGAATTATCGAGCGTTGTGCAACATATCATAAAATTGACAGAGAAAACTTTGAATTAGTGGAGAATGTCAGACGCATATGAAACCACATATACGAAAGACTGAATTTAAGTCTAAATAAGCCCACGAGAAACGAGCACAGAACACTAAAAAAATATTGCGTTTATGGTTCTTTTGTGTGTCAACCCACACCCAAAAATAAAACTAGGAGAAGACCAGTGAACAAACAATGCTGTTAACCAACGATACAAGGTATGAAAAAGGAAATTAAGATAATGAATAAATGGTTAGCAAAGTTGTTGGCCTTATTGACATATATGAGCATAAATTTTGAGATATTTTAATGTAATAATTTCTAAGAACAAGCGTTTGAGTCATTGTTGCTCTGATGCAAGGGTCTACAATCACTTCGAAATTGAAATTGTGACCATCCAGGCACGAAACTATTCTATTCATAAATTACATATCTTTAAAACATTATTTTAATGTCCTTATATGTCTCCTATGTCTTTATAAGTAGCTTATGTTTCATATAGTTTTGTTTTCTAATATATTTATTATTATACACGTGCGTTAACTTGTTAGCCAATAATCTTGCACTAGTGATTGAGTTTTACACCGGTTGTTATTTATTTATCATCAAGAAGACAGTTGAATATTCTAAAGTAGTTTGCAACAAACCTTATATACAGACAGAAATGATTCTTTAAATCTTAGAAATATCTCTTTGCCATTATTTAAAAGAACCATTTCTTTCAGTCAAACATTTCTTTTAATTAATAAATATTCCTTTCATCAAAATTGAATCTATTTTTGTTTAAAAGAAATAGCGCCTAAGAAATATTTCTTTGATTTAAAGAATCCTTCTTCTCTGTGTAGGTTCTTTTAACCTTGAAAAATAAATTCCTTTAAGATAAGATTGCAACAGGTAGGTAATACTTATAGCACCACTTTATTTAACCAACTGTTTTGACCCGCAGTCCCATCAACGATGCTAACTACTCGAAAATACCTCGGACGAAATTTACATCGACAGCTACAACGCACAAAGGCAATAAATATTCCGGACGCGGCCGAAATTTCCGTCCGTGATCTATAAAAAGAAAGAAAGAAAAAACACATCCGACGCATACAAACATACAACAAAAAAATATAATTATCATAAATTACGCCATAAATCATAGTATAAAACTGTTAAGTGTTGCCGGAGGCGGCTCTGTGCCCACAAAAGCGTAGAATTAAACGAAATACGCTGTCCCGGTCGCGCTCTGCGCTGTCCGACAGAATTCCCGCGGTTCACGCCAATAAATCTGGGATAAATTGGAACGGAGGTGTAGGTGAGACGTGGACAACAAGAGAACTAGAAGACGGATAGCGTACGAGGGCCGTAGAGAATATCGAGCAATGTTGAATTTGCATGTAGTACAGATGACTGGCATCGTAGGAAACGAAAAAGAAGAGTGACTAACAAACAAGTCTGGGTATTCATCGCATGTCCGACCAATCTAGTCTGTGGTCTCCTTCTATCTTATTAGATGCTTCGTTGGGATCTTTTACCAAAGGCAAAAGCATACAGTCCTAAGAGACTGTAAACGTGTAAAAGAATGTTTGAAATAAATCTTGTACAGGGTGCATTGCACCAAGTAGGATATCGTACTGTTAGTTTTTTTTTCATCGCTCATAGAAACCTAATTTTTGAGATAAATTTTGTCCATCCCATGCTTATTTATTGAATGCAAATGTCAACAAAGAATTAGTTATAAAGAGTGCGTACATATTTATTTGTGTGCTTGGGAAAGAGGAAGGACTTCCAGGAGTTGTGTAGGAGGTAACCTCCTTAAAAAAATTCTTCCAAACAACCAAATCACAACTACCACGCTCCTTTGAACCGTAATCGTCACGATTCACTGATCCGTGTGTTAACCAGTTTCAAGATGGGATTAGCAGCCTATAGAGCTAATCCCGCAAGAGACTGAGGATCCTAGTAATCCGTTTCAAGCCAACAGCAGTAATAGCAACCCTGAAGATGTCCCTTGCAAGTGTGAGCGAAACGTCGACCAGAAGAAGATTCAAGACGTAGTTCCCACCCGAAAGCTCAGCACAGTATAAGATACCCGACATTAGATTTATATAGAAAACCTCGAATTAATGAAGAATGTTCTTTTTTGGTATGAGGGCCGTCTGACACAAGATCTCCGAAAACACTGCAGCCTCTTGGCTTTTTATAGTATGTAGTCTCCCATTTCTTTCAGCTATTAAATTATATCATCTATTCCAGGATCCTAATATTCTGCACTAAACTACACAGGTCTCGGACTGATTGTTTGATTGATTGAGATAATCCTCTGGATTCATTTTTGGCTTTCCAAAAATTACCATCTTTTTGCGCCCAAAGCCTCGCAATCACATATAAGGTACTTCTCTGTCATACTCTTACACGTTGCCAATTGGCACATCTCCACTGTTTATACCAATTTTCAGTGTACAGTATGCTGTTAGGAGACTTGTTATCGTGTGAAGATGATTTCTACGAAGCTGCGGTATTCTTCGTGTATCTCTTTGACCCCAACTCCTTTTCTGCCCTCGTGCTGTATTTTTGGACAATCCTATAATAGGTTTAGGTGCCTATGTATGAAGCGGATGATCCTTCCTTGCTCAATCATCGACTTTTTCGTTTCCTTCGATTACCGAATGGCTGGGCAAGCACTGAAAGTGACTTATTGCGGTGTTTCAGGCAATTCAGTTCTCAATATCTGCATGCACAAACCATCGTTTAGTTTATCTGCTGCAATGTAGATCCAGATTCTCTGACCTATATATGAAGCCGAAGATACCTTCCTTGCTAACTCATTACGGCTTTTCCTTCGATTGCTGAATGTTCAGGCCACTCACAGCAAAGTGATTTCATTGCGGTCTGTCAGGCAAGTTGTCGAATACATTCCCAAACCAATCTTGAATGTATTTTGGAGGTTCACTAATACCCTCAATACCGCCAGCCTGTCTGTCTTTGATGGATTTCAGCTTATAATGCAATATTGCATATACCACTGTTTAAAAAACCGTGGCATTTTTTTTTCCGGTGGAAGGGTGATCATTATATTTCTCACACCACTATAAATTCCACCCCCAGTCCCGTTTTCAGTTTTTGATCCGTCTGTAACGCAGATCAGTTCTCCAAACCTGTCTCTGTGGTTAAACTGATAGCAGATTTTCTGATCGGCGGTTTCCACCTCAAAATTTCTATTAAAAAGATATGTAGAAATCATGTAATCTGGCCTCATTCTCAGACCTTGCTGCTTCCCAATCTTGCATAACTACCACTAGTTCTTGCAGTCTCAGATGCCCATTCTCGAACTTTCACATAAAGCACAGATTACTCCTAACAGAGATAAATGCTTTTTTGGCGCTAAACTTGTGAAGTTTCTGGGGCACGTCATCGACAGTGGCGGAAATACATATGGATGAAGATCGCGTCAGGGCAGTAAGAAATATGAGAAGACCGGAAAGTATTTCGGAACTAAGAAGCTTACTAGATCGGTAAATTACCTAGTTCACATCCTGCCTAATCTTGCTACATTGGTTCATCCACTGAATGAGATGTTGTGCACCCAGAATTCATTAAAATGAGATCAGCGCAGGCTGCGGCATTCGATCAAATCAAGGAGGAATTAATCAAGGCTCTAACACTAGCGTGGTTTGACACATCGCGAGAAACGGTGATCACAGTTGACACGTCATCCTATGGAATATGAGCGGTATAGAAGCAAAAACAAGAACATGACATATTCCGACCGACTGCATACGCAAGCAAAACTTTAAGTAAGGGTAACGCAACTGGGCACAGATAGAAAAAGATGGTTGCACTCTAGTTTGGGTATGCAAAAGGTTCTTTCTCGTAAATGCTCTTTATATAAAGAGTGATATTTAGATCCCTTTCACAGTCCATGCTTTATCTGCTGCGGACATCCTCTTTCAACCCGTGTCTCACACATGATGTTTGTGTAAACTTATCTTACTTTTTAGCATGCTACGTAAGTATTGCCCAATGCTCTGTTACATCTGAAAAAGTGTACAAAAGCACTTCCTTGGTTTGCAGAGTATGCTCAACCCTCTGTACGAGGTAATGCAATGCTATTTCTACACATTTTCCTGCTCGGAACGCATATCGGTCTTAATGTAGTAACTGATATGATAGTGCATCATCTTTATCTGTCTCTCTAGCAGTTTTTTTAAGAATTTTTAGCCCAACAACATTAGCGCATTCGTTTCAGAGAAGAGTGCTCGATCCAGTCCGTCTTTGCCAGGTTTTGGAATAAGAAGTAACTCGATCAACCTCCAGGTCATCGATTTGTACCCCAATGCGAAGTGTCCCCTGAATAACATACTAAGTTTCTGCAACAAATGTAGCATAATTTGATAAGTGCTATCTGATCTTGGCGATTTACATATATGGTTTGAATGAGTTAATAATTTTATCTTCTTTTGTAAGAATATGGCTGGGAAATAATTCAAAAGACAAAACGAGTTACGTTTCGGTTTATTTATAAACCTTTTTCAAACAAATATCTAAATTAAATTTACGAATTACGATCCACATTAAAATTGGTATTCACACTCTATATAACCCAACATGGTTTTATGTCATAATTTTTAGGAAAACGTTTCAAAATTGTGCGACTAATTTCAATATTTGTCGTTAACATGTAATATTATACACTGTGCTTGTCCCATTAGCAATTTTAAAGTGTTTTCTTAAAAATTATGACAATTGTGGTGAATGACCATGTGGTTTATACAGAGTGTGAACACAAATTTTAATGTGGATCGTAATTTCTAAATTTAATTTAGATAAATGGTTTGAAAAAGGTTTATAAATAAACCGAAACGTAATCAGTTTGTTGTTTTGAGTTATTCCCATCCATATTCCAACAAAAGAAGATAAAATTAATACCTTATTATTGGCTAAAAAATACCATAAGATAATGAATGAGTTATGCCGTTTCACTTTTTTCACAATTACTATTTTTATGTTACCTACCAGTGCTCCCTGACTAGTGAAGAATGTACTTTCATCTAGAAAATAATTCCCCATAAAATCACATATATGAATAAAGCATTAAAATAACTTTTTGCATCAGGAAGTTGCGCCCCTCTGCCAGTCAACATCGATAGATTTATTGGAGTAAGACTGTTCACATTAAAATTTCGTGTAGCAGGGCGTAATCATATATTTTTCTAAACTTAGTCCGTATACATGTTCAACAATTTGTTGCATTAAAGTTTACAATTGTTTTCTCTATGTGACACAATCGGGCTTCTAAAAACGATGCTGTTCAATCGAAGTGTTATATAGATCTAATAATCTAATAATTCGAAAGTTAAGAATCGATTACTTTCATAAATATCGAGAAAGTACGAAGCTTATTGAAAGGGAAATTCGAAATAAACTGTAATTTAACTCAATTTGTAAAGCTTGGGAAAGAAATTACAATCCGAAGACGTATTAGTGGACTGAATATTAAATTTACTCCGTTCCATATTCTAATGTACCGTAAAATAGGCTATTAGCACAACAAACACCACTTTCAATATTATACACTTTCGTTCTTTCCCTTTTCATATTGGCAACGCCCAACGAACTCGCGGAAATTACAATTCACCATGTAATAACTGCCATTATGTCCCGTACGAATGAACGCCGTACGTCTATATAGAGATTCCATTCTAATTCCGTACAATTAACATTCCGCGCGGATCGAAATAGCGCGATTTACCATTTCGCGGACTATACCGACAACAATGCAACTACGAACGCGGAGAATGTGGTAATGACACTTTTACAAGAGCGGAGAGGAGGAGAACTACTAACAAAGTTTTCGATCTCGTATGCTCGTAGCTGTGATGTAAGAATAGAAGGCGGCATCACCTATAAAATGGAAAATTTCACTCCGTTCTGTGAAAACCGAAAATTGCAGCTACTTTCAAAGTTAAACAACGGTCTATATTGTATACCCGGCATTCACGTATAATAACAGCAAAAGTCCCAAGAAGCTTCATTACATAAATTAAACACCGTCTAATAGACGGATAAGAAGCTGAACGAGTTTTTTTTCCGGCGTAAGTGACTTGCAGTTTCACGGAGCCCCCGAAGGTTGAGCGATCCTTTCGATTATCTTAAAAATGCGGAAGACTGGTAATAATTGTTGCTAATAGACCGTTTTCCTTCCTCTCAATACCTTTAACGTTTCTGCGATTGTGCGAATTCTAATTTTTATTCCGTTTCCGAATGTCTTTTCGCTTTATCGAATACTAAACGGTTTTCTAACCTGCCAGGATTTTATATAGCACGTATTACCTTATCCGTCTAGCTTAGTCATTTAGAATTAATTGGAGAGATTATGGAATGAGATAATATTTGATATCTTTCCAGAATAGATTAGAAAAAGCTGAGTTAATCACTGTGAGCAATTTGTGTTGATTTTTTCTTATAAGATAGAATGCCATTTCATACGTGAACTTCATAGGTTTTAGTTAAGCTACTCGCTATTCATTTTAACATGTGATTATTTAGTGACACTGTTAATAAATAATATCGAGTACAATTTATGTCATATATTTTATTTTAATATATAGTTGATTATGAACTTTTAATAATTTTAGTTTATCAATTACAAGTGTAAACTGCAAAAACTTTTCAAATAAAATTACATGCAAAGTCGTTGGTACCAAATTTGTCTACAATTTTGCAGGTAAATTACTTCAGAAGATATTTAATTTTATCTATTAGTCCATCCACAGTAAATTTTATACCCTGGTGTATGTTTCTGACATTATTCTGTAAAGGTTATATGTATTATAACGAATGCAAGTGAAAGTACTATGAAAATAAATATATTTAACGATCTATTTGTTGATAACCGTGAATTTTTCTAAGATTTCAGTGGATTTCGTGGTAACATTCCCACATCTCTACTGCTTCACTTGTGATTTATAGAATATATAGAGTAATTCTCAATATATGCGACAAACTTTAAGCGCTGATTCCTGGGGTTATTTTGATCATAAAAGTTCATAAGGAAACATATGTCCAAAATCGCTTAGTTCTAAAATTGTAGAATGTTTAATAGTAAGTCAACATAATTAAAGTTTTTTTATTATAAATTAACAAAATAATTAGTAAAACAAAATTAACTTATACTAACTGTTGAAAATAACCGCCCCAACTGCAATACAAGCTTCTATCCTCCGTCGTATTGACTGGCGAGTCCGTTCTAAAATACCAGGAGTATTTCGAATTATTTGAAAAGCTGCGATAATACGATTTCTCAATTCATCGTCATTTTCAATGGGAGTCGTATAAACTAATGATTTAAGGTAACCCCAGAGAAAAAAAGTCCAAAGAATTTAAGTCTGGAGACCGAGGAGGCCACGGTTGTGGACCTCCCCGTCTTATCCACCGATCTGGATACGTATTGTCCAAAAAATCGCGAGCAACTAAACTAAAATGCGCTGCAGCACCGTCATGCATAAAATACATTTGTAATTTTAATTGCAACGGAACTTCTTCTAGCAGTAGTGGTAGCTCCTCTTCAAGAAAATTGCGGTATACCTCGCCATTTAACCGCATCGGAAAAAAATGTGGACCTATCCAGTGATCTCCAACAATTCCGGCCCACACATTGACAGAGAATTGATGTTGATGACTAGCATTCACTAGTTCGTGCGGATTTTCTTCGGCCCATAAGTAATTATTATAAAAATTAATAATCGCGTTTCTAGAGAAAGTAGCCTCGTCGGTGAAGAATATTTGAGCTAAATTGTCAGGATTGTGCGATTTGTGTTGCATCCATTGACAAAAAGCCGCTCTTTGAGGAAAATCTGCCGGCAAAAGTGTCTGCACCCGTTGAATGCGATATGGATGCAACAGTTGATCTTTCAATATTCTCCAAACTATGGCCTGACTAATGTTTAAAGCAAACGCAATTTTTCTGGTGCTTGTAGTAGGATGTTCCTCAATTTCATTTAGTACCATTTCTTCAACTTGTGGGGTTCTCACTGTAGATGGGTGTAGATGGCCCGTTATGCGTCGTCCGTTTTTTTTAAATTTCCCGTTTCACTAAGACGTTGGTGAAGACGGGCAAAGATTGAATGATGCGGGGTGATACGATTCGGGTATCGTTCTTCATAAAGACGTCTAGCAGCACGCGAATTTTCATTGGCAAGACCGTAAACGAAATGCATATCACATATCTCAGCATTCGTATAATTCATTTTAGAAAACAGAAACTGGCAATAAACTGAATTAATACTCTGACAACTATTGACAAATATTGAAATGACAAATAAACAATTCCCTCTCAACACAATAATTTTTGAAGAACCAACTGTGATATTATATCGTGTTAGTCATAGTTCATAATTTATTTATTAAACATTCAATAATAAACCAAACCGTTTTGGACATATACTGATCAAAATAACCTCAGGAATCAGCTCTTAAAGTTTGTCGCATATATTGAGAACCAGCCTGTATTGTAATACTACAAGGTAGCACACAGCCCTAAAAAATAAATTTTGTTATATAAAGCTTTAATTAAATTATTTACTATCACATTTTTAACATCCTAGTGTAATTTATATTCATTATTTTTTTATCATAAGTATGCCCTTTCAACTGCCAGATGGCAAGTGGGGTGAGAATTTCTGATAGTTACGATGTAGAGGCCGCTCTGTCATTAAAAAAATTGAAAATAGATAAACAACCCCTTTTAATTCTTCAGTACGACCCCCAAATGATGTACGAGCATATTGCATGTCCTCTACTCCACTAAAGTTCTTAGTTTCAGTGAAATAGTGCGCACGAGATTGGGGAACATAAATTATGATCGTTTTTGTACGATGAAGAAAACGTTTAAGGATAAACAAACAACATTGATTTTTTTTTATTTATAAACGCTTCGAAATGTGAAACCGTGTAAAACAGCATAAATAAGGATATGAGTATCTCAGGTAAGTTAAATGAGTTCGCTCATTGAATAACAATTACGTTCTTAGTTAGTAATTCCACTTTTTGCAATATAATTCAACATAGAAAATAAATTTGTATTTGTTAAAATTGACTTTCAAAATTCCCGCGTTTTCGAGACGACCATCTGAATAATTAGATCTTTTTCTTGGTTTTTAGTGCAGTAGTTTAACCTACACAATTCAGTGTAAATTACCTGTTGCAAGGCGCAGCACAAAAACTGAAATACAAAGGAATAGGTTTAGCGCAGATATGGTGCAAATGAAGATGTTTGACATATAACCTGTTCATTTTTAAATACGTGATGAGTACGCATGTGCAACTGATCATGATCATTTAGTTTTATTCTGCACTATCTAAAGATATAAATATGTTTGACTTATGTATCTAAATAAATCACGACTTTTTTAAAAATGTTTACATAATTTCTGATTCATAATCTTTTTTTCTGTTCAGCATGCTACCTAATATAACAGCACTGGTGGAATTTACACCATGCAAAAGAAAAAGAAAAGTGTAGCTGAGCTGCAAAGCAATGGATTTTGGTGTAAAGTGTAGTTCCGTGCTGCACTTTCTATGTAAAGGAAAAAAAACCTATTCTATGCTTAAAAGTCAGGTAAAACAGTATGTGCAACATTTCATGGTAAAAATTCGTGCCGTGCATACTTATCAACTAGTAAAATTAGAACTGCCATCGTCGTTGGAGAAAATTACCCAATAAATATGTAGGTTAAAGTTTGGGTAATAATAATAATAATACGTATTTATTCCAGTCGACCATACACGGTATTGGATACGTCATAAAACAGAAATGTATACATATAAATAGATACTCTAGTAACATAAAAAAGTAGAAAATGTATAAGAGTAACACTTACAAACATATATAAGCAACACCTGGAAAAATATACACACTAACAATAAGTATTATGATCCAGAAATTCCTGGATTGAATAAAATGATCGTCTCTGCAAGAAAATTTTTAATTTGGCTAGAGTTTTCCCAACATCACTTCGTGTTTCTATTTCATGTGGAAGTTTATTAAAGAAGTATCTCCAAACATTTCCCGGACTCTTCTCAAATAATGTCTTATGGTGATCGGTTCTAAAGTTATTTGCGTGTCTAGTTTCATAATTATGTATACTGGCGTTACTTTCTTTGGAAGTGTGTTTTAATACATAGCTTATTATTTTGTAAACGTATATGCAAGGGAGAGGCAGGATTTTATATTGGTGAAATATTGGTCTACAACTTTCTGTACTTTTCAGGTTAAGGATTAGTCGTAAAATTTCGTTTCTGGAAAACAAAAACACGGTATTTTAAAAATTAATATAATTAAATTTGTTTTAAAGTAACCATAATATTTAGGTTGGACTTTGGAATATACAGGATTTTACCAAAATAGCCGTTAAAATTTATAAATTAACTCAGGACATGTCCGTCCCTCACGGAGGTTGGCTAGTAAATCAGACAGCCATGCTAATATCTCAAATAGGGTAGCATCGATTCAGCTAATTTTTGGTATTTACAGTATGTGCGACAGTAGTACTCATTTACTTTAATTTCAGCCAGATAACTCTAGGGGCACTTTTCAATGGCTTATCGGAGCAGAGGCTTTATATGCACATCTAATCTTGTTGTTATTGATTTACATATATCAATTTTTTTCTTATTTCATGGTGTTTGTCTTTCTCATTTGTGATTTACAATTTGAGAACAATGAGAATAAACTTGGCATGCTGCATAGAATAAATCTGAGCGTCGTCCCAGTGGATAATTTTCGATGCGAATTCTCTGGAATGGCATCATCCATTACTACACGTGTTTCTAAGTCTAACTATTTGTTTATTACACGCAGCTATTATTGATAAATTCGCTACATCTCTCAGATGTAATTATGCACTAAACATACACCAGCCTCGACAAAAGTGTCGGTGATAAGCATTATCTTCAACGAACCAGGCGGTAAAGGTCGTAAATCATCTTACACATCCCATTCGCATGACAAATGACTCCGTGTAAGAAAATTCAGCCGGCGAAATTTTTATTAATTCACTCCGCTTCGCTGCAATGAAGAAGAAGAAGAAGAAGAAGGGACCGTGGGATTCGCCTCACCCCGACACACGTTGCGCAGCTTTAAAGCACCACTTGTTTCCTTCGCGATATCAATAAATACACGCACGCACACAATGGCCGGAGTGTGCGATTCGAACGCAGATCTCGGGCGTCGAATTACACCTGGTAGTGCCGTGGAGCGAAGGTGACTCTGGTTTGCATACATAGGGGGCGTTTCCCGTTCGACAACCCGTTCGCAAGTGTTACCACGACGCTAATACGTAAGGAAATTATGTAAGGTTTGTTAATTTACATCGCTATCGTGTGGATTATCTGATTTAAGACGTTAGATAGAGGCGAGCGCAATCCATTTTCAGCTACCTGGTAACATGTAATTAATTGTCAGCGTAGTTAAGTTAAATTCCGCAGATCTATCGACCAGAGTTCAAACGATTCTCCTTCCTTCGTTCGATCGTGCGATTTTGTTCGCGCATTTTGCTGATAAGATGTATAATACAAATAAATGTAATTATGAGTAATGCAAATATAAGTAAATTTAAATAAACGAGTATAAAAAGTACATAAAAGCCAATTTTAACAATTATTGGAATATTTACTACTGTTCTAGGAAAGCTAAAAACTCCGCGACAGAGTATACGCAGTGGTGGAGCAATCTTGTCTTGAACACCTTCAAGGAGTCAATACATTTAATGGGCTGGGTAAGAAATTAAAAAGCCCGCAAGAATGGGACACCTTTGAGTTACACGAAGCCTGCTCAACGGCAAACGGAACTTAGATCTACTCCTCGTGTTATAAGAGTGAAAATCAGAATTTAAGAGAAAGTTGTCCCGATTGACAAAAGCGCGAGCAAAGATCTCCAGAATATATACGAAGAGCAAAGACAAGATACTAAATTTCTTAAAAAATGCCCTACAGGATTCAGTGGCGCCGATACCTACGATACTACGAACTATGCGAGAAAAACATCATGCGCGTGAGCAGATGAGTCTTAGAAGATAATTTCTTATATTATTCTGAAGAACACTTGGCCATAATAAAATGTTAGTAAGCAATCTCTCCCAACCGCACATTTAAAATTCCTAACTAAAAACACAAGGACTTTAGGATTTTTATAAGCTTACGGCAATGGCAGACTCGTCCAACCGAACCCCTAGCAAATTAATAGAGCCTTGACTTTTCAGCAACTCATCGTTCAAACGAATATCCACATTATAATCAGCTCTAGACTCGGGGGTACGAAAAAAAACATGAAGAATGTCTTTGAAGCATTAATACGGAGTCCATTACAACTAAACAACTGACCGAGCTTCAAGAGGGTGTTCGCACGGTCACGGACCTGCGCCGGATCAATCCCAGAAACAACAGCAGTAGTATCGTCCGCGTATAGAAACAAAGAAGTTAATAAATTCAACTACGTCATTAATAAAAGGGAGGAATAGTACCGGACCCAGAACCGATCCCTGCGGAACACCAAGGTACGTTGACAAAGTTGAGGAATAGCAGTATTGATAGCCTTTTTCGACTTAGAAGATACCCTAACATATTGAACACGACCAGACAACCAACCGACAATCACACACCTCATGCCATAACAATAAAGTTTATCTATGAAAACCTGGTGATCAACACACTCAAATGCGCGCGTCAAATCCCGGAAGATACCAGCAGGACATTAACCAGAATCCAAACAATCTACGATTTGATTTATAAATGAATAGGCGGCCGTAATTATCGAGTGATTCCGCCTGAAGCCATGCTGCCTATCCAAAATTATGTTATTTCTATTGAGATGACTCAGCAATCTATCAAGCATGGCATACTCAAATATTTTATAAAACCATGAGCTAAGAGCTATTCATGTGTAGACTTTTTTGTGCACTAGAACCGACGTTCTCAAGGTCTCAGGAAAGACTACCACAAGCAAAAGAAGAATTAAGCAGTTATGTCATTAGTTGAGTCAAAGAAGGAGCAACAATACGAAGTAAACTAGACGGTACACCATCCGGACCAGCACTATGTGTACTCTGCAATCTACAAAACAAGTTAAAAGCTTCAGCCTCAGAAAATGGAAAAGCACACATAGAATTAGAAATCGCACTACGAGGAAATGAGCCTTGCTTATTAGATGCAAGACTGAATGCAATTTCACCATGCTGTTGAAAACTTTATAACTCAATTTTTACGCAACTTTCTTTAGTAGTTACGTTGGCAGGATAGCATTTTTTCTTCATTTATTAAGTAATAAAGAGGAAGAACATCGTGGCCACTGTTCGTGAATGCATTTCTTATCACCTCATGTTGATGTTTGCTTTCTCTGTCGCCATATATTTTGCACTACATAATTTTAGAATATAAATTCCACTAAATATCTGACTCTATTGAATAAATAAAATAATAAGAATTTACGTATATTTTTCGAACTAGCGGCAAAAAATATCACCGTTATTTTGTTTGCGGTTTTGAGCTTAAGATCGTCAAAGATGTAAAAAACGCGACCATTGAGAAAGTTAACGTAGGTACATATATCTATTTCATTTACCACAGTATTTTTACATTCTGACATTAAATAATTGAGTAGTCTAAATATTACTTTCAATTTCAGACAATTACCCATCTAACTTTGGATTAAATTTAACTATCTACAATAAAAAAAAAATTGTAAAATCAGTTTCCCACTGTCATTATCTACTCCTATTGGTAAAAAATACGTTTCCAAAAAACTTTATATGAAATATGAAGCAATCATAATAATGAAACCCAAATTATCAACAAATATCTTTTCTCTTACACTTTATGTTTATTTAATTTTTACATTTCGAAAAAAAGTTATTTTCTTATATTTTTAGTTCTATGTTTTACTTATCGGTAGTTTTTTTTATTCTATTTTATATATTATTATTTTATATATTTTAAGTTACTTTCGAATTTAATTTTATAATAGATACCTAGTAATTTCTGGGTACTGCTCAGGGAAAAATTAAATTTAAAGGTTTTTCTCTCTATTATTTTATTTATGCAGGTGTTAAGTTATAAGTACTGCATTTAATTACACATGAGTAAATTAACATTAATAATACTAAAGAGTATGCATGAGTAAAACTAATATTTTTTATTTTTTTAGTAATAGTTGCTGGCACATCAGTTGCGGATCACCCCGTATAATACTTTAGTATAATAGGTAAAATATTACTTATGCAATTACAAATAAATTGTGTCTGTCAAAATTACAAAATTGTGTAAGGGTAGCCTAACTGAAAATCCTTCCTAGTGCTGTGCTAATATTGTATATTGTGCGCGCTACTAGATTTTTAGCTGTTTTTCAGCTAGAGGCAAAAAGGTGCAGCTAAATTTTGTTCGCTTTTGTTCCTTGGGCTATGGAGAATACGTAGAAGAAAGAATTAGCTTGGCGGTCGTTGGCGCTAACAGTGAAAAGTCTAAACGAATATTTTCGTGTCAATTATATTCCACTTTTTCGTAAGTCAAATAATAACTCTATGTAATATCCTTAGATCTTAATGATTGTTGCTGTACAGTAAGCATAAACCTCCACCTTAACATTTCTGGTACTATTTGTTTTCAAAACTTAATTTGTTTCGCTTCTATGCATTCTTATGTTTCAGTAATATTTCAAGTAAAAATTCGATAAATACCATCATTCAACTTCAAAATGCTACTGAACGTCAGCACTTTTAATTTATGTAACTATCGTACTAAATTATCATTTCTAATCCTTCTGCTCCAGAATGAACCTAAAATAACAGTTATAGGGCATAAGTATTCGAAAAATAGACTTTTTTCCGCCTATATCCCAATGTGCGATTTGTTGATTGCCTGTTATTAAAAGTTGCCCTCCTTCATAAGACAATTGACAGGTTTCGCAATTTTATATAAATCACAGTTGTATGTGTCATCATCAGTTATGTGAGGTTGCTCGTTTCAATTGAAATGCTATTTTGAATTGATTTAAACTAGTAAAAAGAGGGTAAAATTACTACCCAGATTTTAGTATAAAGAAATACATAGACTTCTATAAAAATAACAATCATTTATATGCAAACTCCGATTTATGTACATGCGTTAAAAAATTCCTTAACTCCCGTCTTCCACGAGCCGTTCGAAAAACAATTTCGAATCACCCCGAGCGTCATTCTAGGAACGGCCGCTCTTAATAAAGTCCTAAATCAAGAATGCGAGGAACGGCGCGCCGCCGAGCAGTCGGGCGGCCGCGCTATTCGCAGGCGGGCGCGAAACGAAACGCGGTTACGGCGAACCAGAAAAAATAACCGAGCAGCGACCGCAAAAACAGACGACTGTCAATAATATTATTTATGCAAGTGAGCCGTCAGACGAGCACCGCGCGCACTATTCCCATGATGGCACGGCGGAGCCGTTCGACGCTCCAAGAGAGGAATAAACGAATGACCACACATTCGCAGTAAACGTCACGCACATTGAATTATGGGCCAAAGCGCCTACAATGAAAATTTAATTAACGCCACCGCAGAGACCTCGAAGAGAGCCGAAGAGAGACGCGGAATGATCTCGAGAGGAAGGTTAAAGTAACATCAGTTGTATGTACACACGTAAGTTTTACATTCAGTGAGTATAAGTGAAATTCGAAGGATGTACAGGTTGTTTCGCTGTGTGGGAATACTTCTATAAATAATAACAGATACGAAAAAGAATGATTTATAATTTTTTGCAGCACTATGATTTCTCTATAAAGTCAAATATTCGCGGCTGTGCAGGATGTTTCTTAACCTCTATAGAGTCTTCAATTTCGTTTTCTTAAGAACAATGCCTCCATCATTATTCCTTTTTTGGAAATAGTTAACTTCATAGAAAACTTTCCTGATTAGTGTGGGCCATGCTTTTTTAGTCGTTGGTCACAAACATGCACGCACTATTCACTTTGACAGTTTGTGTGCACAAAAAATATTTAAGTTAAAGAGATAATAGTACCAAAGGTGATGCTGAAAATGTTGTCCATTATTTTGAAGACACAGTCGAACTCTAACGCTTGTTCTCAAAACCATTCACAGGGAGTTGTGGGACTATATTGGCAGAGAAGAATCTCTAATAGCATTGCGAAGCTCTTCGATTGTGTGATATCCGATCTCAAAAATGGGAAAATAAAATAATCTAAAATCGTCATGTCCGAAGATCTTGCAGCAAAATTAATAACTCTTGTATCGACAAATTGTTTCAAGTAAGCTATTGCTTGTCGAGATTTGTGTACCGGTGTATTATCTTGCTGAAAATATCCTTCCGTTGGTTCGTTATCATGAAGTTCATTGATAGACGGCTGTAATAATTCCTTTCGATGTCTTCAGCAGTTATTGTTTGGTTAATAAATATAGGTCCAATAATTTATCTCCTTGAAACTGTTAGCCGGACTCCTATTTTTTTTTACGGATGTAATGAAGTTTGGGTTTTCTGCCGACCATATTCTCATATTTTGCTTATTTAAATAACCAGAAGTATGGAACCAAGCCTCGTCAAAAAAAAAAGCATTTATCGATAATATTGTCATTAATTATGTTCTGTAAAAACCCATTTACAGTAGTGTGTTCCGTGTCGAAATCTACCTGCGTGAGTTCATGAACTACCTGAATTTTGTACCAAACTAACTTTAAAATCCTTTTTTAAACTATATTGCATGTTCCCACTGACAAATTGAACTTCTTGAGAAACCTTTGGAATTGGTTTTTTAGGTGAATTATCCATTGGACGTCGAATACCCTTTACACAATTGCGATTCCTTTTCAAGGTTTTCGTGTTTCCCTTGCTCTTTGGCGAATGCTGAGAGACGAACATCTTAAGTCGTTCCACGAGCGCAGGCGTAATAATAACTTAAGGTCGCCGATGCCCCCTGTAATTGGCGAAAGCTGTTGGGGGATGCTAAAGCATGAATTATTATTATTATTATTATGACTTATAAAAACTGAGTGTAAATAACTGCCAGATTAGGAAACTTTTGCTGGAAATCTTGCTTGCACTGATTAATGAAATAAACTTATTTTCCGTTATCTAATTTTCGACCAGTTCTAAAGTAACTTTCGATAATAAATCTTTGAGTTATAAATCTTGCATGTTTTAATAAAATAATACAATCTAATTTTGGTTTGTTACAGATAACTGACACAATTTAAAGTACAACTTAGAAGTAATCTAGTGTCGTCAATCTTACTAAAGAATTTGCTTAGAATAGAGCCTACTCTAATCAGGAAAGTATTTGAAAACATGGCCAGTAAATTTTGAACAAATAAGATATGACGGGCCTTAGGTCAAAACTCGTGAATTTTCAAGATAGGATTGATTATTTAAAAATTTCTAAAAGTTGTCACTTGTATTGTATGACAGAGGCGGTTATACTTGGATTACCATTTACAAGGGAATACCACAACTGCCAAATTCCGATATCCGTGAAAATCTACAGACTGAAAGAGTAGAATGCATAATAGAAACACTGCGCATTTTTTTTTCTGTCCAATCGCTCGATTTAGGGGTACAGTGCCTCTAAATTTTGCGCGATTTTCAATTTTAGCACTTTTATACACACTACCATTACTGTAATAACTACCTAGCTTAATGTTTACTATATCGTTTTGCAACTTACTTTTAAAAATGTTTAATGCAACTGTGCTGTATTCTGTCGCCAGTAACAATATAGCAATATTAATTGCATTGGTATTGTGCCAAACTACAACAAATGTGCGCAACTCAAGACATAACAAATCATTTGAAACGATTGTCTTTTATATACACATATATTCAAATATCTACGTGACTTTTTAGAGGTTCATGTTTAATTACATATCTAATAAATCTTGAGATGGCTAAGATTATGTATGCGTTTCTAAAAAATGATATTATTAAATATATTATGTACTGTACTGTCTGTCGTATTTGATAGTACGTGCGAAAAACCACAGAATATCAACTGTAAATTATAGACACTGTACGTTAAATAAATTAATAAGTCAAATTCTTTATATGCACTTGTTTTGAAGATATTGTAGTAGGATAATGAATGACATTTTATTAAAAAATATATAAAATGTAAATGAACTCATTCAGTAAATGCATCTGATATCTTTTATTATGTCTCTGAATTTGTTGTACTTCATCGTTTTCTAAGTAAAGAGCGCCTTTTTTGACAGATAAGGTAAAAGAAATTTTTTAAAACGAATACTTCGTCCCACACTATTAGCTTCTTGTGCCAATCTGCTGCAAATTATTTTGAGAAGTTTTCTTTAATATCAGTTACAATATCGAAGATATTCCTAAAAAAATAGACATCGCGCAAACTTTGGAGAGAGCTGTACCCCTAAATAAGGCGATTGCGCAAAAAAAAAAAATGCGTAGAGCTTCTAGCATGCTATTCTTTCAGTCTATAGAGTTTCATTGAAATCGAAATTTGAAAGTGTCGGCGTTCTCTTCTTACAATAAAAGAAGCAAATTTTTGACATGTCTTAGTACAGATCTGCTTTCAAATGTGTTTATATGTCAAGCCAAATATTAGTTGCGGTACTTTCTTCTTCTGATATTTCACTGTTTTAAACCTTTCAACACTCTCTTTTAGTCTTTCAAAAAAAAAACGCATTAAGTTGCTTTTCCGTATTTAGATATATCCGTAAAATCAGAAAGCAGTTTCCGCCATACTCTCCTAGTATGTGCGCCTTATTAATTAATTCTTCTTTGGAAAACTTTATTTTATATAAGTACCTTAATTACTTTTATTGTGAAACAGTTAACTATTAAAATTATAAACACGATCAGAATAATGAAAAATTGATGAAAATCATAATGACTAAAAAAGAGAATGAGTAAATGATTCAGTTTCATTTGAAGGCACGAATGGATGAAGTTGTTATGTTACAAAATCAAACTTTTTCAGAAATTCAGTTTTTTTATGTAATTTTTCTCAAAAGTGGTGTAACATAACCCCTTCATATATTCACAAGACTCGAGTGTTCTTGAATTTCTGGAATTTTCGATGGTACTATGTAAAAGATGGGTACAAAATGCTTTGATTCATGCAAAAAAGCCAGTTTTCAAAATGCAACATAGCACCTTCATCCACTCGTGTCTACATTTGTTCTGAAAGCGGGTACACTTGATTTTAACTGTATTTTAATTACTTCTATTTAGAAATGCGGGGAATGATTCTTAGACTCGTTAATTCGCTGTTTAATATATATTTTTTGCACATTGTTTATTTTATCAACAGCTAGATAAAGACCAAAGTTTATGGTTGAAACGTTGTTTTATTATGTGCAATTTATTGTTCACTGAAAAAATAATTAAAAATTTTAACTCTTACTCTCAGATACTTTCACTTATTTCAATTACTTATCCAATAAATTTTGGATTATCAAATTTAAACTTCATTCGAAAGGAATTCGAATATCCGACTATTACCATATATTAGACCATGCTCATCAAAGTACCAACCTAAGTTTCTTAAAAATCACTTTAGGTTGTCGTACACAGACAGAATCTCTAACCTCAAACTTTAAAAAATGCAAAACACTTATTAGCACTCAAATTTAAAAATGAAAATTACATGCAAGGATATCTGAAAACAACGTAAGAACTTGAACATTGCCATCGGGAAATTGCATTCTTATAAACTTTGTATAAAGAACACCGACATCAAAATAATAATAAAAAAATAATCAAAATAAAAGCAGATATTGATATCGAAACATTTTTATCTAAATATTTCTCAAGGCATTGGTAAATACAACGAATTTGAACCGTTATTTCTCATTTATTTTCTAAAAGGATACGGAACTATAATTTAACTGAATTAATAAAAAGAAGTAAAAACATTTTTCTGAAAAAAGCTATCAATCGAAAAACATCGTCCCCATGGGCCCATGGTCATTTATTTTAATACGAGCTACATTCAATTCTGCCCTCGAATAAATACCAATTCCCGGGGAACCAATTTAATACGATTCAGTGATTGCACGATGGACAGACTTCAATAAACACATCGCTACAGTTGCGTTTTATATTAATTAACCGACAATATTATGGATTTACATAATAAGTATGTACACAAAATAAGATATTATAGGCATGATTTAACATATATAACATAGCAATCAATATACACATACTTTATAGGCCCATAATGAAGAATTTACATAGATCAGGAATCGTTAGCTATCATTCGCACTCAGTTAAATACCAGAATAAGCAGAGAGAAATAGAAAACAGTAACTAATTCAACAGGTTCATACAATTTAAAAAAAAAAGCAAATCCTGTAGAATCGGTTAGTGTCCGCACGGAGCATTTGCGCTGCCAAAGCCGCCTGCGAATCATTTCGTTGCTTTCCTATAACCGTAGGCGATAAATTATGCACATCACGCAAGCGCACATTCCGCTCGGAATACCGCTTTTATATTTCTTTTTCTGCGTTTTACATTTCTCTGTGTTGAAGAAAGCTCGCGCGAATACGTGCTAAACGAACGTTCGATGTCTCTAGCAGGCCGTAATGCATTCGAGGTAATCGAAAAAATCGCGCTGGGAAATCCAAATTTGTCAATTTAAAATGCGAATGCTGTGGATGTATTTCTTTTTCACTCTATGTAAGGAATGAGCGAAGGAAAATTTATTTTTATCCGAGTTCATTACCGATGACATGCAGCGTTAATGAAAAGTGCTGCCACCTACCGACGATATTCATAGAATATGAAAACGGTTTCCTGTAATTGTTTTTTGTCGAAAATGTTACTGTATAAATGTATCTTTATCCTCTTGCTACTACTAACACCTGCTTGTTAAAAATTTAATAATCCATACATAAAATATCAGATCACTCCGCGCTAGACGAAATTTTATTAATTCGGGAGAATTATTTCAGGACCACGTGGACTCTCTCTGCAAAAAGGAACGCATTTACCAGTGCTTTTGTATATTATACATGAGCTTTCGAAATACTAAGAATTAAGGACAGATGTGAACCATCTTACCGACATAAGTCATCAAAATTTACTGGTGGAGGATGCAATAAATTATTTGAATGTTTCTTCATATATATGGATCGTACATTCTTCACTAATCCAAGGCTTTCTATATGAATCTTATGTCGGATGGAGTTTATATATTGTACAACACTGCATGATTCAAATCTCCCATAGCAATAACTTGCTATGTGTTCCTTGAACCCAATTCCGATAGCACGCTTATAAGAGAACGCTGACAAATCTCAAATTCCAATTTCCATTAAACTTTACAGACTGAAAGAACACCACGGTAGAAGCACTATGCCACTACATAAATTTGCATCAAAGAAATAATATTATTCTACTGCGACCCTTAGCCCACAATCAGTTTTCTTCTTTAAGATTCTTGTTCAAGCACCTGTGGTATGAGGGAGGTTTTGTGGATGAAAGACGTGAACTTTTTAAAAATCCTGTAAAGCTTTGTTTTGCCGAAGATGTAGAGTCTACACCCTTGTATAATATTTGTTATAAACCTGCAATTATGGATTGTTCGTAGTTCAAACAATATCTTGTTTTGGCGCACTTTTACGCGAACTATTATAGCCATTTTTGAATAACTACGTAGCTTAATTTTTAGTATATGTATATTAATACTGTTCGCTATGTAATTTTCTTAAAATGAAGGAAAAATTACCCATTTTTAAGGGGAAATAATTCTGGGGTAAAATTATATTGTATTCATCAAAATCAAGTATAAAACTTCGTAGGTAAAATTCCACTAACGAAAGTAAATTTATTGTCTTGTTGATAATATTATTTTTTACCCACCTACAGAAGTTTTTAGATTAAATTTACTAAAGATAAATATCATATGATATAAAAACGTGTGATGGCATTTCAGGACATCTCTACATAGAGAGAAATCCATATAGTATATACTCACAAACTTACACAGCTCAGTACTAACGATTTTGTGGTAACAAATAATAAAAATAAAAATTGGACTTTACCGTTTATCATTTAATACTAGTCGTTATAGGAAATCAAATAGAATCAAAAAAGTAAATATGAACATGTAATACTACCTAATTTAAGTATAGTGTTTATGGTTTTATAATAACATCAAGTAGATTTCGTGTCATAGGAAACCAAAACCTGTTGACTTTCTACGTAAATGCCTAGATACATATAATGTTCCATATGTTCAAGAAAACAATTAATCAAAGAGAACTTGCTAAAAATCATATAGAACACCTATATTTACCTTGGAAAATAATACCAACCCAGATTGTTGCCATATCAATGCGAGAATACAGAAAACGCATTTTTTTTTTGTATCAGATGACCTGCAGTTACGAGATTTTCAAAAGTTTTTATTGCCCTAACTTCTATTCGCGGATGACATATTGCATCATTTATTAGAGGGATGCACTTCCGGCACGAGAACATTTCTGCTTCAAAAAAGAACCATAAGAACTTTATTAAGCTTTGACTCAGGCGCTTCTTGTGGAAGTGTATTTAAGGAACACAAAATATTGACTTTTTACGATGCTTATATCTATCAAGTCTTGTGTTTTGTTCACAAGCATTGTGAACAGTTCACCGACAGCGTGTTACATAATTACAACACTAGAACATTTAATTACTTATTACCACCAAGACACAGAACTACAGTTTTTCAACAACAAAAAAGTTAATATACATGGGATGCAAACTATATAATAAGCTGCCTTGGAATGCAAAAGCAGTTGATAAGGATTGACTGTTTGAGGATCATGGGATCCATGCCCTCGACGCCGACGGCTGCTGTAGAGACTTGGGCTTTCCCCGCTGCAGTTGGTGTTGTGATCTGAAGCAACCCTAGGGGCTTCCAAAACAAAACGTAATGGATGTAAGTCGTAGACGGCACCAGCATCTTCAACTACATCCGTGATACCCAAAGTGGTGTATATCGACTCCCAGGGGTCGAAGGCGACCGGCAAGGGGTCCATATCAGCAGAAAAAAATTGGGTTCTATGAGATGTAAATGGGGGTCGACGATAGTGTATCTCATTTAAGATGATCGTGACCTTAATTTTGGCTTTCCACGAATGGAATAATCCACATTCACAGATAGTATCTGTTGCATAATCTATCCACATAAATTATAAAGCTACCTATGAAGTAATTTTTTTTAAAATATAATAAATATTTATGAAGGCTTGTGCTTGGCAATTTTGTTTTCACTTTTTGAGACTGTTTTAAAGTTTCTGGGTGTTAAAGATCCAATTTTGAAAGAAAATTTAACCAAGCGCAAACCAGACATTGCCTGTTTAACAGATTTGTTTACAAGATTTAATGAGGGTAACTTGCAGTTACAAGGTGATACTCTAAATTTAATTAAGAAGCAAAGTCCATCATTTCAGCATTTCTTACCAGAAGAACGAAACCGAAGAGATTTGAGATTAAACCTAACTAAATTGATGCCAAATATTGAACATTTATTATTAAATTTAATCAATTAAATTCATCATTCTCAATAAAAGCATTTGTTTTTTCGCTTAGTTACTTGCTCAATTTTAATTAGATTCGCTTTTGAATTTAAACTTTTGGAAAAATTGTTTGAATTTGAATTTAATTAATATGTGTTCTTTAAGTTTTTCACATTACACTTCACTACAGTTAGTAATTTAAATCTCTCTTCTCCTTTTAAATTTGCAAAAAATCAACATTTAGGTAAGCAGGGGTCTACCCAAAACCGAAAAATCATGGCAAGTGGTCTACGAGGCAAGAAAGTTTGGGAAACACTGAACTACATCAAACAGACAGTATCACTGTCCATAGAGGTGGATAAGATCTCGCCTGTTTTCAGATTCTCTGGAGAATACAGCGTAAATATCTCCAACTGCAATAGCGTACATCGGTAAGCCGAAACGGGGTCTATCCCCCTGGTTTGTCGATGCTTCGAAAACGCGTAATGGCACGGAAATCTGGAGAAACGGAGAGCGGAACGGGGAAGCTTTTAGCCTAGAGGCCTCCCCCACCATTTTCCAGGCCGAAATTATTGCCATCCATACTTGTGCTGAGGGTATTTCAAACAACCTGCTCGAGAATGGAAGGGTAGGAATCATCTCCGACACTCCAACATCTAAATGTTACATTGGTACCCACCCCAGGTCACTCTGGGATCAGAGGCAATGAAATAGCACGCTAGCAAGGGACGCCAGTGAGCTGCCGTTTTTAGGTTCAGAATCGACGTGTGGTAGCTCATATGGCAGCAACAAAACGTTTGTCAGATCTCAACTTGCTACTAGGCACTGCTCCTTTTGGAATGGACTCGCCGGTGCAAGACACTGGTAATCTCTAGGGGTTCATCCGGATGAGAAAAGACTCCATAAGAGTCTCTAGAAGCACAGGAATCTTAACTGAGCACTGCGCAGTAATATTTTTAACTTTTTTGATAGGGTGCAACCTGAGTACTAAAATTGACATAGGGACACAATAGGTCCTTCTGGCCGAGTTGCCTTCTTCGGGTTACACTCGCCCATGGTGGGAAAAAAGTGCGGATTTTGTTAATAATAATTGTTTCTGTTTATATTTTGTTGACGTATTTCATCATGGTCTGCCTTTGTTTAACTAGACCTATAGCAGTTATTTCTAACATTGCCAAGTTATTTGAAAAATGCTTATATATCGACATTTATCGTCAGTTTAAACCTCAACTTTCTGAGCTACAACATGGTTTCGTTGCCAAACGATCCACTATCACTAACTTAGCTATCATCACTCAATTTATTTCTGAATCTTTGGATAACAACGAACAAGTTGATGTTATTTACACAGATTTCTCGAAAGCCTTCGACCGTATTGACCATAACCTTCTCTTATTTAAACTGAAATCTGTGGGCTTCTCACCCAATCTTACATCGTTATTCTCAACGTATATTCTTAATAGAAAGCAATATGTTTCATATATGGGTCACCAATCCATTTTTTTCTCGCCAACATCAGGGGTGATCCAAGGCAGTAACTTGGGTCCTCTCCTATTTCTAATATATATTAATGATTTGTGCTCGGAACTCAATTGTGATAGTTTATTATATATGCTGATGATCTTAAATTGTTTTCGAAAATTACTACTTCTAACGATTGCGAATTTCTCCAACAACAACTTCATATAAGTACTTGATTCTTGGTGTTCTAAAATTAAAGTATCTATTAACATCTCTAAATGTAATGTTCTATCCTACACTCGTAAATCTAGCACTATCACTTATAATTATTACCTCAATAGTACATCATCCCACCACGCAGCAATTCTGTTAAAGATTTGGGTGTCACATTTGATTCTAGACTTAATTTTAACCAGCACATTGCCAAGACTCTCTCGACCACGTTTCAAACTTTGGGTTTCATAATCAGAACTAGTAACAATTTTCTTCTCTGCAGTCGATTCTTCCACTTTATTAGCCTATGTGCGATTCAAAACTTGAATACGCTTCCGTTGTTTGGACACCTTTTTACAAAACTTATTCTATTATGCTTGAAAAAGTTCAACGTAAATTCATGAAGTATCTTTATTTCAAACTTAACGCGGTGTACCCCCGTCAAGGTTTCGATCACAACACATTACTAAATTTATTTCACCTTCAACCTCTCGAACTTCGCCGGACCATAACGACATAATCTATCACCTCTTCATAATCATCTTCATGTATTTGATGTCCCTACCTTTAAATAAAATCTCTCCTTTATACCTGCTCATTCAAATGCGTCTTAACACAACTTTTTACACGTCAACTTCTAATACAAATATCTTATTTCAGATCCCCTCTGCATAGATATGCTCATACTACTACAACATTGTGATAATACTCCGATATAAACTTTCACATTTGCCGTATTGCTGGGCAGGTGTACTGAATGTTTAGTATGTAGTTTTTTCATTTGATTATAGTTATTGTTATTGTTTTATCTTACTTGCTATTTTATTGTTTTATTCACTATTATATCACTTTCTGTATCTTTATATATTAGTGTAATTTATGTTATGTATAGGTTAGTCTAGTTTAGGTTTATTCTTGTTAAGTTTTTTTGAGCACCCCTTCTCTTATTGTAAGCTATCTCTCACTTTTGTCCTGTTATTGGAGTTACTCTGTTGGGCAATAAAGACATATCATATCTTATCATATTGTTTGAAATAAATATCTCTATCTATCTAATTTATAATTGCGCTTTTATCCAACTTTTTGCACTTTATGCATTATTATCCTGTTAAAAAACTATATGTCTTTTTAAGTACCTTTTTTCTGTTTTTTAGTGATTTTAGGGTTGTTGATTCATGAATCACTTTCCATCAAAATTTGCAATTTCATCAAATTTTGGACATAGGATGGCCATAGCTAAGTAAAATTGATTGGTTTTCGTCAAAAAGCAATTAATAAAGTAACAAAATCGTCATTTTTTTATGGCTCGTATAAATATTGGTTAATTGCTAGTAACTATTGAACCATATACAGCTCGGATCATTTCGAAGTGACAAATCCCTTTACTCGTAGAACACACACCGATGGCGGAAGATGCAAATAGGAGAAGGTCGCCACCTCATTAGCATGATAATTAGTCCTGTTAGCGCGCGACGATTACGTTCCTGCTAGCGTAATTTTTAACTTGCTGCGTGTGTCGGAAAAACGACATCCGACAAAACCAGTGGGGAGAGACAGACTTTGTAAGCCACCTGTATAAGTATCAGTGTGTTACGTCAACGTGCTTGTATCCGTAAGTTCGGGGCGTCAGGCAACAACACCGGTGAGAACGGAGAACAAATTAACATAATCGCGCCCGAGCTAGCTCGAACACACACAACCGCGCATAAGCAGAAGAACGATACGGCAGAGGAGGAAAGGCGAGCTTTGCGAATGATGCCCCGTCTCTCTCGCTTAACGCGGCAACAATACGGAAAGGTTGAAGGAATATACGCGGAACGCATTCTAAAATATGCGCGCGAGAGAGAAAATAGGGTAAAACGAAACGATCCGGGCTCGGAGCCGCAAAAGTTTTGGAGTTATTCTCGTGGAAATTACATATGTTTACATGATACGCGAAAATGAGCACAAAACGAGGCGTTCGGTATTCGTTCTGCTTGCTCAAGTGTTTAAGCGGCCGAGAGCCGTTCCTCTTCTGTAGGTACTGCCGGCAAACGGTTCGCCGCTCACCGGCAAGAATTACAACAAATTATATAGTCGAGATAACGATTCAATTGTTGGATGGTATACACACAAGAAAGTGATACGTCACTGAGAGCGCGCTTGAACGCTCGGGCTGGCGTGAAACGTATGTAGTGCCTACTATAAGTCCGGGTACGGTGTTGCACGTGTGTTGTTACATAGATTAGGCATCCATGTCGAATATATATGGCGGCCATGCGTGTTCGATTAGCGCTTGCACGAATTATAAACTCGGAAAAGATGTTATTATAATCATTTCGTGCGGGGGTATAATTTGAAATTCCCGCGCGCTCATGTTACTAATGCAATAAAGCCCGTTTCCTAAATTGAAATGGATATATCCAAAGTCACTACGATTCCGGATATATCGTTTCAATTTACATAACACATACACACACGAAGAAATATTTAAAGAATTGAAAAACCGCGTATCAGCAAATACGTACAGAAGTTAAGATCTACTTGACTCCATGATGGCCTATCGATACTGACTGTAGAACAGGGATTGAAAAGGTTCCAAAAATAACTGTTTCAAACTATTCTATATGGGTTCTGACTGAAAGTGTTACGAGAACAGAAATAATGCCAAAACAGTTATTATTATAATTGTTCTGATTTCTGATCTAACATCAGCTTCGGTTACGGTTCTATAATAGTTTTCATATCGGTTTTTTTGGGTTCTATATCAATTCTATTTTTGATGTATATTCGGTAAGGTTATAACTGATTTTATTAATTACGTAGTGATAGTAGTAATAAGATTTGTTGTTTATTAAGTTAAGAAAAGTACTCTTTCTGTATTAATAGTAAAATTTAAAATAAATTTATGGTTTGATGAATGACGGAATAGCAAACTCATTTATCGTGCGATATAAATTTTTAAGATTTTAGCATATAATTTTTAATTTGTTCATTAGCAACAAAAGCAAACATTTACCCACTTATACCGCAGAAATAAAAAAAAACAAACAAGGAGAAGGCATTGCATATTCTATCATCAAACACACAAGTTTGTTTCAATTACAAAAAAGATCAACAGTAAAAGAATGATCATCAAAAATAACAGACCTGAATAAGAAAAGTTCCTGGTTTAAATTCAAGAATCCTACTAGCAGACACAATATTAGACGTGCAACTAGTCCTACAAAAAGGTACGCAATATTCCACAGAATAGTGTGTGGTATTTTGTTTAATAATATAATTTCCTATTAAAGTCTAGTAAGAGGGCGCTACGATCAGTTACAAGTTTCTTATTTGTAATTATTGCAGTCCGTGGATTGCTGCTGTTGAAATATTACAGATAAATCACAATTACCCCTAACAGCCACAAATATACCAAAAATATTTTAAAAAATATATTTGATAAATATTTTTCGTGAGAGGTTTTTGAATATATTTTTTATATTTTACCTAAATATAAATAAAACATACAATTGAAATACTTTCTCCATATTTTAAATCAATGTAAGTTTGATATTTTTTAAAATATTATTTATATGAAAATCGAGGTTTTTTATGCAATCACACAAAGCTATTTAATTTGCCAGAATTACTAAAATTATTTTGTGGACAGTAACTTATATACATCAATCTTGGTGTTTAGAATGTATAACTTGTAAGAAAAACCTAATCTGAACTTTCCCGGAACAGTAAAAAAGAACAACATACTTGCAGATAACAATTAAATCGGTATTTTCTTGATCTTAACTGTAAAAACTTACATCTTTGCATACTTGGAGGTGTCTAAATCAGGGAAAACTTTCCTGCACACTCACCTACAGAGTTAAATAATTCAATACTGCCTCAAAAAATATAATATAGCTAATAAATAAATAATTAAATAAAAAAATAAAAAATGAAGTTCTAAAGTTAATAAAGTAAAGTACTACGTTCTGGATTATGAATATATATTGCTGTATATAAATTAGATACTAATTAAATCATAATTTTAGATATATATATCTAATTTAACCCTAAACTATCATTTTAAATAGGTACTTAATATGTATGAATATTTTACCCCATTTATATTATTAGTCCATGGCATCAAATGTACAAAGCAAAAATTAAATAAATCTTTATTATTTTTTTTTTATATAAATAAATAATACGAATAGAAAGAAAAATATTCGTGCACGAGTTAAAAAAAAATATATAAAAAATCATTCGCAAATAAAATATAATTAATGCTACATAACATAATATTGTAAAACGTATTTCTAATATATTTCTACTAATATATGTTTTATACATATTATGTTAATATAACTAATATTCAGGGAAGATTTAATATTTTCTAAATATTTCTGAAATATGAAATAAATATAGTTGGTCACTGGGGACATGTTACTGAATCGGTGACATCGATGTGAGTTGTCACTATTGTTAGTTCAAAGTGTGGTCACAGGTCACAGTCAGTTAAATTCGTGCTCATTGGGCTCCATCTCTATGTAGAGCTTTTCCGAAATGATTTAGTTATGTTTAGCTTGCCGCCATAGATGTTTCATTGTACGTATTATCAAATATTCCATTTATGAACCTGATCATATGGTAGTAACAATGCTTTAAAGTTAATATACAAGAGTGCATGCAATACAAACTCTTGCATTTTAACTTTCAAAATTATAAACATGTAAATAAAACTCCAAATTGAAAATTCTAAATTATAATGTAAAACACACATACATATATAAAATCTAATCCATTGAAAAAGTCAATCAAAGCCGAAACATGAACGGAATTTGTAATTATAAACAAATGTAATTTTAATAATAATAAAAAAAGAATTTTAGGATAACATAAAATAAAAAACCAAATTTTAACTTATTATGGAGTCCAGGTCAAATAAAGAATTAAATTTGCAGGTTACACAAACCTTTCAATCGTCA
>RXPK01005232.1:0-23147 GCA_004143645.1 Protaetia brevitarsis | reverse complement strand
TTTAACCCCCTAGTTAATTGCCCAACTCCGTACGCGACGCCCATTATCAGTGAGTGGACATTCAAATAAGATATGCCCCGCTCTATCTACCCAACTACATTTACAAAGCGAATCATTAACCCTCCCAATTCTACATAAATATGAAAATCACCGTGACCTGTTATTAATTCTACCGCCTGATACAATAAGTTAACCCTCATTTTCCTAAGACGTATAACGCTACCGATAAATTTCCTCTCATTACCGATTGTACCTACATGAGCCCTAGTCCAAAAAAGTTTTATATCCCCCTCGCGCAACATATCCCATGCCCTCCTACTATAAGCTACTCTATGATTTTGTGCAATTGAAAAATGTTGCAATGATCCCCTAATTTAAACTTTTGATAATGTATTTCAATACCCTACTATAAACTACAAAAGCCGCCCCTGTACCTCTCGAAAAGTGCCTATAATAAAACCAAAAGAACACTGGATTAATACTACCAAGTAAACAATTGGGAAGACCTTTATTAAGGGACCATAGAAAAAGAAGGCTGAATCTGCTTACAGGACATTGTAACACTAAAAGGACATCTGCAGAAAATTGAGGTCAGTACTGGAGAAACCATCTGCAGACTGTGTAATGAAAGGACAGAGAATGCTTACCACATTCTGTGTGAATGCGAGGCTCTGTATGCAAGAAGACAATTTTTGGCAAGCAAGTGTTGTGCACCTTAGATGTGTAGGTGACATCAACTTCTCCGCTTTCGTCTCCATGGTTAATGGTACTATCGTGATTTTGTTCGGGTTAATGCTCAAATTCTATTGCAGCAGCCACATATGGTGTTCATCACCTATTATACATTGCTATAAGCACTTGAATGATAGCCGAAAGTATAAGTACTGCTTATAGCAATGAACATAAGATCCTCACTGGCGGGTACCCTCTGCTTGACCTAAATTGCGGATTAAAAAGAAGCTTCAATTTAATTCAAGGAACTTTGAAATACTTGCCGATCTATGAATAAAATTTAAGAGTTCTGTAACAAACTGAAAGACGTCTCATTCGAATTTTCAGATTTGACTGGTCCATCTATATAAATAACTAGTAGCCCCTTTATGTTTTTTAATTCTAACAGAATTCCAAGCAACTTGCTTCCTAAAGTTTGACAGAACCATTGCGATTACAAATACATTTAATGAAAAGACGTTTGTGATATGGTTTATAGAGACGGCAACTCTTTGATTACAAATTGACGGCGCTCATTAAACTGTCGCTCATTTTGATCTAATTATTGATGTCTAATAGATTGTAATTACTAAATCTATAGACATTGTTCACTAAAAACGTCCCACAAATCTTTTTTAAATCTCATCAACGATAAATGGATCTTAAATAAATACTCCAAGAAAATTCAGAAGTAGATATATAGTTACTTCAATTAGTTTTATTACTTAATGTTTTTTTTTGATATTGCTATGTAAGCGAAAAGACAAGTAAAGAAGAAAACTACGACACAACCGAAACTATGTTTATTCACTTGAGAAAAGAACAAATGCCTCTAAATTAATATTACAATATTATAAATAATCCCGAGAAATGGACTTAATCTTACTCTCGGTGTTGCAATAGTGTACTCCACAATTAAATTTTAAAATTTTGGCTTTAAACAATAATTTGTTATTGTTTATGTGATGTTTTATTTTATTTTTTTTTTCACAGCTACCTTGGGTAATCCGGTTGGTGATACGAATATTACAATTCAAGCGTAATTCACAAGAAGATCAACATGTCCAAATATATAATTTTTGGCAAATGACAAACAATAATTGACAGAAATATATCAACTTCTTATTAAATTGGGTGTATTACACGTGACTAATTTGTAAAATTTAATATGTTTTTGATATAACCGTAATTATTACTATTATTTTATGTTTAGTATTTATAAAATTGAAAAAAGTTTCTACTTTGTTCACAAGAAAGGATTGATCAGGTATTGCAGCTAAATACTATTCTAATGAGTGCAGCCAGTATTCCCTTTCATCTTAGTTACAGATGGGGTTTTTCTTTTTAAATAACATTAAGAACACCTTTGGAAAATACAACTCTACGGGCGTGTAAAAACATTATGAAATTTAACACCCAGTTGTCCAAGTTGAATAACAGAAAACATTTTTTTTATGATGCCGGAAGGAGGAAGTCATACCGAATTATATATCATATAGCCAATGGGTTGAAGAATACTTGCAACCTGCTGAATTCGGTTCTCGTAATTTTATCATTTTAATTTTAAATTGTGACTTTTTTAAGTATTTTGCTGCAATGTCTACGCTACGATGTTTCATGTTATTCGATACCAACCTGCACGCAATTGTAAGTTTTCTACTTATTTTACCTCACAATTCTAACTTGTTGTATTCCTTGTAGCTAGTTCTCTATAATAGTGCTTCATCAGAGAATTAGACTGCGAAAGCTTAGTATCTGAACATTTCAGTATTTTGTTTGAACTTTGGTTGCTATACCCATTAATCCTTCCTTGTGAACCCAACAAGTACAACCAGTATCTATTTTCATCTTCGTTTCTATTCTATTTTGGATCATTTTCATTATACCTGTAGCACTTGTTAGATTATCTGTAAGCCTGTGAACAACATCTATTATACAGGCTTACAATTTTGCAGATAACCTTATAGGTATATTACTGCATGTGCGGAATCTCTTTCATAAACGTTAAGCTTGACATATTAGATTTTTTCATAATCTACGCATTTAAATCAAATCTTTTAAATTGGTATTTTGGTTAATGTTATAGAAGAAAATCAACTACATCACCTCCTTAAGTACAGTAAAGGAAAAAGAAATAGGACGCAGTAGGAGTAATATGGAAAAAAGGAAAGGGAATTGAAAAATAATTTCTTGTTAATAATTGTTTATGACTAATGTATAATTTAATTATTTATGTACAGTGACCAGCATAAATATTGCAACATGTGGGATTTTTTTTATTGTTAAAATATACTAATTTTTTTGGTGGTTAGGTTGTAATGTATTTAATTTTAAAATTTATTTTGACACACATCACGTGACCACTAATATGGTGGTAAATTTAAAAAATATGCCATGAATTTGCAAAAAGTGAGGTCAGATGATATCATATCCAAAAAACTTATTCGCAGATGTTGCTTAGAATTCAATTCTGAGGCATATTTAAAAAACAATACACATCACAGTTTTTCCAAATATCGTTTCATTGAATTACATATTTCCATTTCTTCCATTTTTAGCAGCTCAACTGCAGTTAAATTTCTAAATTTGGTTGATACTTAAAAAGTTTTGTCAATTTTTACATAATTAACACAGGGAAAACTGAAAAGTACGATTTCAGTGTGACAGTTGTTGTAAAGGATTGTATCTACTAGTAATAAATAAAATTTCACAGATATTTTTTCTCTAAATCACTTAGCAAACATTACTTTTACTCAAAATTATTATATTTTTTTGTTTGTTTTCTGCATCAAAGTGGAAACCCCTAATCCAAAACTGGTACACTACACGCACGCACTGAAGGTATTAAATAAAATTATAATTATACAAAACTATAATTTTTTGTCAACAACACATGAAATAATCTTATTCTATGTTACTTTTATTGTTTACGCAACATAAAGTGTTGTATTAATATAAACCAAAATAATGTTCAGCGAGCCACAACAAGAGGTTTTGAAACTTTTCTTCGGTTAAGTCAATCGAAAATAACGTTACTTCAAACAAATTATATACTACAGCCAATACAATGCTGGTTTGTTTGAAACATAAACTAGGTGCAGTGAAAGCATATTTTGCATTGAAAGCATTACTCATCTTTTTGTGTTCTTGTTACTTAATTTAGTGTTCAACCAACATTTTATGCGAACACTGTTTTATGGGTTGAGTAAATCAATTGGTTGTTTGTATATATACAACTCAAAAAATGTGTTAAATTAACGTATTTTGCATAGACTAAATACAACTTTTGTCTCAGTGTAAGTGGTATAGAATGAAAATGCTTCTAAAATTTTATTTATTAGTAGTAGATACGGTCTTTTGCAACAACGACTGTCATACGGAAATCGTACTTTTCAGTTTTCGCTGTGTTCATTATGCAAAAAATTGCAAAACTGTTTAAGTATCAACCAAATTTAGAAATACTACTGCCGTTGAACTACTAAAAATGAAAATTTGTTATTGAACGAAACACTATTTGTTGAAATCCTGGTTTTTAATTTTTTTGAAGTATTGGTTTACAAAAGTTTTGCATAGAGTCTCCGAATTAAATTCGAAACAACTTTCAAATAACTTTTTTGGATATCATATCATTTAATCTAACTTTTTGTAGATCCAGGACATATTCTTTAAATTTACCGCCATACTAGTGGTCAAGTGTTGACTGATGTGTCAAAATAGATTTTGGGTTCTAGACATGCAACAAAAAAGATTTAGTATATTTTAATAATAAAGAAAAACCCACATGTTGTCATAGTACCTATGCCTGTAGGTAAAAAAAATATATATATGGTGTAATACATATATTTTATATTTTAGCAAAGTTTGAAAAAGCTGAAAAACGTGCAGCGAAACATAACAACCAATAAAAAATCTTAAGGAGGTAATGAGTTGATTTTCTCCTAACATCGACCAAAATACCTATTTAAAAGGTCTGATTTAAATATATGTATACATTAATCTAGGTATTGAAAGAATCGCATATTTTATTATATTCTTTTTAATATTTCACCTTTCACTATCCTATGTAATATAAACTAATGATACTTTCAGGGCAAATAAATATATTCAAACTATTTACTTAATAAAACCTAAATTAAAATTAATGGTTACATGCAAATAGTTCAATTTAAATGTATAACTATATAGCGTAATGTTAAATAAGGCATGTTGAGGCATCTGTACGGATGATAATAACATAAGTGTATAAACGCAATAACTTAAGCCGTGGAGTAATTCGCTATCCCACATAGATGATGAAATTCCTTTCAAAATACGCATGACGTCACAGTAATTTCTTTTTTTCGTACTGTTTTCGGAAATAGTGCTATGTGCAAAACAACACATTTTGTGATAACACCCCACCTTAGCTTCCGGTTTTGCGGTCGAAGTATTTATGTTGATAAAATTCGTTCAGGTGAGTTAGTTGATGTGGTTCTCAAAAAGCTGTGTACTTTTACGGTGCGCGTTGGTGTTTTAAGACGAGTGTTTATTATTTGCTAATTGAAATGTAAGTGATAATTAATCCTTTTTTTTTTATAGAGAGTTTTTCGGACGATATTAAACCGTGGTGATAAACTTTTAATTGAAATTATACGCACTAAAAAATTTATGACAACATAAGTCATAATATTTTATACTATAACACATTAATTATGCCGGCGCTATAATTTGAACTGTGATTTGAATGTTCATGAATGGTTCTATCGACCGTCGTAAAGTATTTAAAATGCAGGAAATTATGTTGTTCTCAGTAAATGTCAATCTTCGTTTATAAATATTAATAAACCACTAATAGAAATGAACTAACTTGACATTTTTGTGGTTACCTGCATTAATATCTCTAATCACCGATTGTTTGATTTGAAAACGGAGATGACTTCATGATGATGATAGATGTTTTTCTTGGTCCTAAAAATGTTTTTTTGCTTCGAATTTTAATAAAGAGAAATTATATTATAATACAATATTTCTCAATATATTCGAAACGTTGAAATTATATAAAAATATTGATATTTGTAATTAATTAATTTGAATAAATTCTTTTCCTAGTTTTTGATTACCACCATCTCTTTAAATATTCAAAAATCTTTTTTCTTTCAATGTGTAATTAGAATAATAGTCGCAGCTATTTCAACTAATACGTTATCATCTATTTATCTAGAGAAAACAAAGATTAATCAAAAAGTTATACAGTTTTCGGAACTGCTGTAAAAAAGGCCGCTTTTCTTAGTAATAAATAGCTGCTCAGCTTGGTATAGTAGTCTTGCTAGCAAAGAAAATTATTTTTTTTTCTTAAGAATGCAGTTTTAGCATTAAAAAAGTATAACAAGCAAATGAAATGAGATAGCAAATATGTTTTGAAAGAATATGCAAATGAATATGCCAATAACTTGATATATGTAAGTAACTTTATTCCCTCTTAGTAAATAAAATTCTCCTTTCCAATTAATATTTTCTACATTGGAAATCTATGATTAATATCATCCATTTCTTGACATAACTGACATAGAGACCAAATCTATGTAAGTGAGCTTCCACAGCAGCCATTCGTACTCTATTAAAGATAAATCTTTTCAATAACCAAGGAAAATTTTGGAAATAATTTTACCCCTTAAGTCTAGCATTTCAGAACTTTGCCAATCTTGAATAATTTCCTTGTGAATGTTATAATTAAAATCACCATAGTATAATTTAAAATTAGAAACAATCTGATTTCCATCTAGTCTTATTAATTTATCTGCAATTTCATTACCATATAAACCAATACGGCTATGAACCCAAATAAAATGAATATAAAGTTTTCCAATTCCAACTGGCAGAGTTTCTCAAGAATATGCCAGACTAAGTTGTGATCAAAAACTTGTTATGTTGAAGAGCCAATAAGGCACTTTTTGAATCGGAAATTATCTATTTCCTACTTTGTGTTCTTCAGCTTTACAAATAGCTACATAAATGACAAGTAGCTCACATGCAAAAATAGAAGCATAGTTTGAAATATTTCCCGAAATATTTATATTGAGCAATGGAGAATTAGCGCTAAAAGAAGATTTATAATGATTTCCAATACAGAACCATTCTTAAAAAATACATAATCCTTCCACTTTTGATTAATAATTTCTTGGAAACTTTCATTGACTACATTCAGTGGGGACAATTATCTTAATATGCTATTTCAATTTTCGTTAGATAATTCATTGTTTTTGTTTGGTTAATGTAATCCATGTAATCTGTCATATTAAAAAAAAAAAAAAAACTGTGGAATAAAAGATTAAATACATAATTTTGTAATTACTTAACCATCATATATTAATATAAGTATACTTGAAAATATCTTCCTATCCTTTCAAAAAACTTATCCCAAAATTATGGGGTTGACCACCTTAAAAAGTTGCATTGCATATACATTTGGCCATACTGAGAAAAAAAATAGTGTAAGATTTAACACAAATGTGTTTCATTTAACATAACCCTGTATTAATTATTGTGACAAGAGCAGCATGCGGTAGAACATGCAATATTTTTGTGGTAAACTTATTGTTGTAAAAATAACCATAAAACGCAAGTATATAGGTATTAGTACAACAACATTGCAATAATAACTTGAGTGCACTGTTCATGTACACTTCAATCCATTGTAAATTGAATCAATTACCCATGCGAATGGTACATTTATACATGGGGTTTACCAATATCGAGTAAATCAGATTTTACAACAATCGGAGTAGCATAAACAACTCAATAAAGTTTGTATTACATTAACAACTTAAAATTACTACAATAATGATCAAAAATGCAATCAATCTTCCTTCGCCGATGGTTAGGAAGGGTTATGGAAGGAATATTTTGAGGAAAGTTCCTTATTGGTTTAAATAAGTTGAATGACGCGCCACGAATAATATAGTAAACATCACATGTACCTATAGAAAAGAATACATGTAGGTCATGTTAGGAATGCGTGTCTAAATTGGAACTATAACCAATTACACTTGAACACTTTGATATACCAGAACGTTATGCATTTTTTACTAGCAGTGTGGTAAAAAAATACGCCAAAAATTAACAACAAAGTTATTGTAATTTTTACTGTCTCGTAAGGAACAATTACTGTCTTTGAATAATAAAAATTACATCAATTATGCTAACATTTACCTCAATCATATTACAATACCTGAATTGTAATTTTAGCAACAACTTTTTTCTCAGTGCATTGTCAGTATTTTTTTATTAAGATTAGGGTAGGGGTATCTTAAGAAAGGAATAATCTTTGTAAAAAATTCACACTTATTAATGTTAATATGAATGATAATAAAGTATAGAAGAAGATATAAAATTTAGTTAAGTTAGTGACTTTCTTATGTCATATTCAAAAACAAAGTACTCATTGCCCATGGAAATCGTTTTCTCGAATTTTTAAATATATCTTTATCTTGACGTAAAAAAAAACTAGATATTTTTGGGACGTATTTTTAAGAATAGTTATCAAACATTAATTCGCACATAAATATACCGGCAAAACAATTTAAATTTATATACATATCTCATTAATAACCTACAAATTGTGCAATTAGCACAACATGTGAATAGTGTAAATATAACCTTTAAGTAAGCTTTGAACCTGTTTCGATTAATTATTTTGGTAGGGTAATTTGAAAAAAATACATGACGTAACGAATTTATTATATAGATGATATCACAACCGATCATTCTTCCTATTCTCTTCTTTTATTTTCATAATATATGAATACCCAACGGAATATGTAGATCATATTTTCGCGATAACTTATCCCCACCTGTCCTGTTTCAGTTGGTGTTTGCCCATCGCCGTCCCGGGGTTGTTTATTCTATCAAAGCTCGCTCAGGTGGTTGGTTACTTGTTGGGCAGTGCGCAAAGCTTGGCGGTTTTATTAAAGTGTTCGAAATCCTTAGGAGGCTCTTCGGAAATTTTGTGATGTAAGTATGAAATTTCTTTCCGTAAAAATGTTTGATATTTGCGATAGTTTAAAACGTAAGGGCACCGTAAAAATATTTATTATAACACATGACCTTACACGGTACATAATCGCACAATATTATCTTGTTGATATGAAGATTTTAATTTATTCTTGGTCATAACTCTGTATTGCTTACATTGATTCGGTCACACGTAAAGTGCATATAATAGAAAGAGTTGTTAAGAAACCGATTTGAATTTTGTAAATATAAATAGCGGCTTGCTTTATATACATTTAACACCTAGAAATTTCAATATCCTCAATTTATGAAATCAAGGTCTACAAGAACCGCCTAAATTTGCGCTAACAATAATCAATGTACTTACAATGGGGTTTTGCGTCTGCAAACGTGTGTAGCTTATAAATTCTCATTAATTTGCGTTAGATTTATACAGTGATAATGCAGATTGATTCTCTATATTCCCTTAAGATAGCTAAATAAATAAATCATTTCCCCATCATTCCATTTTGAGCGAATTAAGAGGATGCCATAATGACACCATCAAATATATTTTAAATAAGCTCGTCAGAGATGTAAATCTGAAATATGATGCCACTTTCTCATTACCAATATTAATAAATAACTTAGGATGGGTAGCTGTTTACCATGGATTCTAAAATGTAAATTTCATACAACTGCATAATCACAAAAATTATAGGTCAAGTATGTTTATATTATGCATATTATGAGTACTATATCATTACACTTCTATTTGTTGTAATAAATTACCTGCTTTTACACAAACTGATTTCACCTCTTTTAGTAGCTTATCTCGTACAAACAGAAATTATTGTGAAATGACACCTGTCCGGTGCTGCTCTGAAAACATATCTTTTAATCTCGATAAAAGTATGGTGACGGTCTAAAATAGTCCCATTATAGTTTTATATATATACAGATATACAGTGTGTTGTCGGATAGGTATCACAAAAGTAAAAAAAAATGTGCCATTGATTTTAAAAAAAAAAAAATATTCTTTATAAACGCTTTGCTTGATCTAAAACCCACAAATATTACCAAGTTTTTAAAATAAGACATAAAATTGGCAGTTCTTGTATATTTATCCATTTATTTTCACCAGATGTGGAATAGATCAGATTTCCATGAAACTGTACCGACTGAAAAGCTCCAGTATAATAACAACATAATTTGCTTTAGCCGCTAAATTGCCAGATTTCAAAAATATGCACGATTACTATTTTTTTTTAAATATCCTGGAAGAAATATGTTTCAAGCCTTTTATTATTATTATGTATAATATTATTTTTTAAAAAAAGAATAGATGGAGATAAATAGTTCTTATCCGCTAATTTTTCGTAATTTACTTTTTTTTTTTATTTATCAGCAAATGTATGCTATGTGCCTAGTATCAAGAATAACGCTAATAGAAACAAACAACAGAAGATCGGTTGTCTCTCGCGGCCTATAGGTTATATTAATAATTAAATAATAAATTTTAAATGACTGGGCTACTGACACTGATCTACTATTGGAAAAGTACTTGTTTTAATTAAGAAACAAAAACAACAATTAGGTTTCGTTTAATTTAACATTTATTAACTTCTTTACGTTTCGGGACGAAAATATATTTTATTTATCCACACAAATGCCTTCTACGACGCGTATTTTTACATTTTTATGACAAAATATTATTTACAACCTTTGAATAACAAGATTCTTGGGTCAAATAAATTCGTTTACATTATTAACAAATCATTTTACAAATACTTTCATTCTTTTAATAAATAATTTATGTATATAATATGAAATTAAAATATATACATTGTTATTTTAACGTACAACTTCCATAAAATTATTCATCATATGAACGCAATTGTTAAATCATATCTTCTCTGTTATTGTAATGGTTGTTTTAATTATTTTGATGAAAAGTGTACGGCAATCACTCATTGCATTTCCGACTTACGCCGAGTCGCTGAATGAGTTCAGCGTGTGGCTCATAGAGGGCGCACATCTAAGCTCGTGATTTCTTAGTGGAAGATCGAGGATAATGCTTGAAACACAATACAGGATACCGATGAAAGTCTATTTGCTCTCAGAGGAATGCTGACGACACCTGGTAGGCAGAAACTCGCGTTTCTATTCCTCTTTCTGCCTTGTACGGTGATTCCTCCACAATGGACGATGAGCCCCTGCCATGTTGCCACATTTACCGTGAATTGTTTACGCATTTTTTTTAATGTTTTTTGCTAATCACCAATGCTTGATAGTAAAACTGGTGCTCATTACAACAATAACACGTTTCATTGAACCATCAAACTATCGTTTCATTTTCTATTATTTTGGTTTCACTAATACAATGAATGATTTGTTATTCAATAAATTCCTTGGTCATTTAATAAAATCTTTTCCATTGATTTAATGAACTCCTTCTTTGCACTAATTTTAATGCCTTATTTCCTGTGAACAATTATTTTTCAGGAACCATTTTTGGTTCAGTGTAATGATTTACTAATTTTTAATATTGACGCACTAGCAAGTGGTAGAACCAAAAGTATTCGTAATTTTCTTGTATTGCTAATGTAAAAATATTTAGTTGTTTGTAGCAATACAAATTAAAAATTAATGTTACAGCAAATTATTACTTACATTATCAATTATCTTAATAAATTTTCTTGGCCAAATTTTGGGATAATATTAAATAAAACTCGTGAGAATTAGCGGCCCAATTTTCTTTAATTTCAATAACTCATTTTTCCATCTTCCCATTATCAATTATCACCTAACATCAACTGCAAAATGCAAAAGTAAGATTACTGTTGATTGTGATATTACATATAACAACTGGTATTTGCAAAATTACAACAATAATATTCTTTTGACCGTTTATAATGCTACTATGATTTGTAACGGGTAACAAAGTTACCCGCGATTATCACTGTAATTCCATAAAGTCAACTCACTGTATATACCTTCATGTTATATATAGGAGATATGCGGGTGCTTACAAATGGAAACACATGTTTATGTTTTAGCAACATGCAACAAACATTGTCTATATGGGCAGCGTTTTATTATCACATAATCAATTTGTTTCTCTTGAAAATACTCAAAATTTACCTGGTAAGTTAAAACTCACGGGAATATACATAATTTATAAATATACAAAATTTAATTTCCATTATGTTGGGCTCCGTAGAAATTCCAACTAATTTTTTTTATGTCTGCATATTTTGACTTCTTAGTATTGGGTATGAATTTTGAAGAAAATAGAATACTTTGTATTAAATTGTTCATCAAGCACTACAAATATCATATCAATTAAGATGATTAATCCATTAACGTTTCAATGAAAAACCTGTATGTATGTGAATTATGTATTAGTCCATAAAAGGTAATTACATATATGCATTTCAATTGCAACTGACCTTAGACTGCAATAATAGTATTTAATTTTGTGTTGTTATTAAGAATGGTCTTTGTTATTAATATTAAACTACATTTTCGTTAACGTGACTGATGTGAAATACAGAACTCGACAAAGGAAATTGCTTCATGCTTTTTTTTTAATATACATCCTTCTTTGTAACCTTGAACTTCCAAACCAGATACCGTTTTAATTCGCATCGCTTACTAGTAGCCGCAGAATAAAAATGTTCATAAAATAAAACAATAGAAAATATTTTAGATATTATCTGCTACTAAATTTACAACTCTGTTTGCATCAGTAAGTTAAGTGTTAAATAGATTAAGCTGTCTTAATAGAGATTACCTTCAAATACGATTGATTTCAAATGTGATTATCACTATATTTATTTGTATAATGAATGTTATAGTAATTCCACTGAAGTTGATTCACGCTATGGCAAATACACACAAGAAAACGTTTAATGGACGTCAAACTAGTTTATAATATTTGTTAAGTAATTTTTTAAATATTGTCTAATAACTGTTCTAAAATCTCCTACAGAATCATTATAATGATTCATATTACTAATTCAGTGGTAATATTTATGGTAAGCCCAAAAACCATTATTGAAAGTTATTTTTAGTTGACAATTTGAAAATATTTGCAAATAATCATAGATTTAAAATACTGATTGTAATAAAAACGAAATGTAAATAATAAATCAAAAGTTGATTCACGCTATGGCAAATATACACAAGAAAACGTTTAATGGACTTGTCAAACTAGTTTATAACATTTATTAAGTAATTTTTTAAATATTGTCTAAAATCTCTTACAGAATCATTATTACTAATTCAGTGGTAATATTTATGGTAAGCCCAAAAACCATTATTGAAATTATTTTTAGTTGGCAATTTGAAAATATTTCCAAATAATCATAGATTTAAAATACTGATTGTAATAAAAACGAAATGTAAATAATAAATCAATCTTTTTAAGTATCTATGTTAAGAGTATGTGTAGGAATCTAACAATTCAACTGGTCTCCTAATTAGTTTACAAAGGCAGCAATAAACAGCGTAATCCTAACTGAATGTGCAAACATTACTGTCGGTATTAAACACTTTTTTAATAATCACTGTCCAAACATTGATAAATGCGTTCTCCCGCTGGCAAACAATGTTCAATTTATATCGTATGGCTCGGCACTATGTTAACATAAATACGCGGACATAAAACAATAATAAAGTACATCTTTCTTTTTCATTTATCCTGGCTTTAATGTGTAAAAATGTAATTTGTTGGACTGACCATGCTTTTACTATGATTGATTCACTTATTAAGTTTTACGCCACGAAAATTTTACCTCAGCATTCAAGCTGAAAATCGTTGATTGTTTTGAATTGAAAAATACTGGACCTCCCCTCCTCTTCCCTCCTTCCTCATTTAAGTTCGTATATTTAAATTTGTTGTGTTAAACAGGTACTACATAATTGTATCGATTTAATTCATATGACACTGCCTTTAGGTAGTAAATAGTCAGGCACACAACGATCCTTACTTTAAAATTATCTTTTACAAACTGTGTACCGGAAGTTGTTATCATTTCCACTATTTAAAAACTACTACTATATCTTAAAATTCAAAGCCTTTACAATATTTAAGTGGACCCACAAGTATATATAACCTTATAGAAAATTCACTGCGCTTGTGATTCATTTTCTCGAAAAGTACTCAAGCCAGTTAAAAGCATACCTGTTCATATATATATTCCTTCTGGTTATCATTATTTTTTAATTATATTCAGCAATTTGGCATCGTTAACGTTTCTATTTTCATAAAGCTGCAGAAAAACTCCAGAAACCGAACAAACAGGACTTCTAGAAGGTTTCTTTAGGCTACTTGGTAGAAAAGACTAGTGATAGGTGAATCGAATTTTCAAATGATCGCTTGCATGTAATCTCCTAAACATAAAGTTTGCATATACTACCTTGTATTCTCTCAAAACCAAAAAGTAAACAAACCAAAAACTCTTATAGATTTTGCAGAAAGTACCTAAAAAATCTTTTATATACGTCAGTAGAATTACACAGTCAACTCTCTTTTTATGCGATAAATATACATTCCAATCGCAGTCGCATAAAAAAAAAAACGTTAAATATATTATAATATTAGAGATGTTCTATATAAAAAAAGATATAGAGAAATAGGGGGTACAATATTACTCTGCACCATTTAGAAGAAGGGCCATCTGTATTTCCTATAATTTGTGTAGAGATGTACACAACCGATTTTGTGCTAGGATGAAAGAAAAAAAAATCAGTTGAATCTGTATTTATCAATATTTCAGAATTGCTTGTATAGATCTTTCAACTGCAAAAAATTCTTGTTTTTTGCAAACTGAGTATGTACAGTAACATATCAGTAGAGACGGTGATTTTTGTTGGCACTCAGTAGCGTACACAAAGAAAAAGAATTCTTTAAATCAAAGAAATGTCTCTTTGCGACTAATTGAAAGAACCATTTCTTTTGATTCGAAGAATCCTTTTTATGCATAATATTAGTACATTAGATTAGATTAGATTAGGATTGGGGTGGCCTATAGATCTGTTTCACCGCGACCTTTTCGAGGATCTATTTTGGATCCCTTTTTTCCTGAGGGGCTCTCTAATTTCGCCCTCTAATAAGGCCTATCATCTTCGACAGCGGCTTCTTTGTGTGGCTACTAGCTGTGGGGTTCTCCTCCCCCAATACTAAAAACCATGTCCTTGCCAGGCCTTCACATTGGCACAGCACATGAACTGGTGTTTCTTCCTCCTCTTGGCAATATCTGCAGGTTGCGTCATCTGTCAGGCTTATGTTGTACATATGCCTATTCAGTCTACAGTGACCAGTCAGCAGACCTACGATCATTTTGACAGTCTTCCTGTCTTTATTCACTAGATCTCTCGTGAATTCAGGCCTGTGCTCCTTTAGGAACTCTTTTTGCCTGTCTTTGTCCCGGTGATTTTTGCCACCACTTTCTGGACTGATCATGTATATTCATTGATGGATTTTTTAATTTGCGATTTCGTAATGCCGAAAGAGGGGTCGGCTCCAACGAATGGCCTTGACGAACCTCGCCTGGCCAGCTCGTCCGCCGAATCATTTCTTCTCACGCCCGAGTGGTTAGGGACCCAGGCCAAGGTTAATTTCCTTTGGGTACCCACCTCATTTGGGGCGCTTACACAGTCCCAAATCAATATTAGTACATACTCCCGACGCAAATCGTGTGAATCGATTTATATACATATACGTACAATATAATGTAAGCGTCAAAATTTAACTATAGTATAGGAAAGCAGAGAGTAGAAAGAGCGCGTCGCTTTAAAATAGAAACATATAGCCGTGTCTCCCACCACATGCCTAACGCCCAATATTGTTTCAACATTGTCATCGGCATTGCAAGGTCATTTTATGCATAGTATAAGATCCTTATACTAAAATTCAAATTTGTCGACTACGATATACATAATACCGACCGATCATGTACAATTTGCGCCACTGCGCGCCAACAAAAATCACCATCTCTACATATCAATTTGTACTATTAGTTGACTTTGTGATGTTGACTAAAAAACTGGTTTTCAAGAGAGAGCTTACTCTATTTTCACCTTTCTGAAAACATGCATGTTACAGTCTTAATAGCTTTGCTCATTAAACTACGTTTTTAAATTGGGACATTAATATCAAAATAGTATCCATTTTATACACACCTACATACCTATGTATGCACCTTTAATTGAAATCTCTTATTATGAATTTATTGAGAGCTCCATCGTTCATGAACAGCATACGGAGTCACACGTTCAGTGGCATGTTATTTACAACTTCTTCCAAAACATTGAAATATTCAGCAGCATCTAGACGATTCTGAAAGTAACTTGACTGTATGGTTTATTATGCCTAATCGAAATAGAACACCTTATTGGGTGAAAGTTATGAGTGTTAAAAACTCCAACTCTATATGAAATATGCATTGAATGCTGAATATGTCTCAGGAAACCAACTCGATTTTAAATAGAATTCATGATAATTCTATTTCAAATCGAGTTGCAGAATCGTGTTCATTTTCATAGAGACAGATGTGGGTGAGGAATGTTTTTCTTTGAAACTTAATGCACGGTTTTGTAGCCTGGGGTATTCATTCAAGCAACTAACTGGCTAGTGCTAACTGGGGAATCTCCATTTACTAAGTCTAAAATCTGCTGTTGTACTTTTACAGTGCGTCTTTGCCTTGACCTTCCAACATTTCGATAAATTCATACAAACAAACCGTTTCCCGAAGCGTTGGTCCAACTCTTGAAACGCATTTAGTGTAGGATGCCTGGGGTTTGCGTGCCAAACAAGATATTCCCGCATTTCCTCATCCGCATTAACATTATATGCACCGTACGTCATGTTTTGTATCATGGAATTCCAAGTTTGGTGCACTGATGACTTCGGGAATTATGGAGATTCCTCTTTGTGTGTACTCTTTACCAGTATATTGTGTCGTCTGTTTCGCAAGCGTATTTTCTTCTTCTTTATGCTCATGAACTTTGACCTTTAGGGGTCTGCTTATTTATCTAATGTATAAGTGACCACACCCACATGGAATACTGTGCATATACATTGTTATTGGTCTACCGGTTGATGATTTCTGGTTTAGTTCTTGTACACACCTTGTTGTATTGGTGGTTTTGATTACTGAAGTCCTATTGATTTTTTTTTTAACAAGCTTCTAATGTCCGTGCTCGAGGATTCCGTGACTTCTCTGTTCTTATTTATGATTGACTCTCTGACTTTGTGTAGTATTGCCACAAATTATCCGTTCTTTGCAAGCATGTTGGTAGTAGTTTGGATTTTTTGATTCGTGGTTGTAGTACATGAAACATTGTTTTAGTACGCAGTTTTCGCTCTGTCGTACAGGTCCTTACCATTCCAAGTTTTGTGCGTTGTGGATGGTTCAACAGCTAATATACATAAGTACTGTCCTGTGAAGGTTAATTTTCCGTACACACTGATTTCAACGATTCCGTTTTCTAGTTTACGGACAAGATTACCTAGGAATAGAATCGAGTGTTCCTTTTTCCACTTGATGGAAAAGTTTCATGGTGAACTTTGATAAAAGGGTTTAATTGTTGTCGATGCGTGTCATATATTAGGGATAGAGTGTAGATTAGGTGCGGCCATACTAGGAATGTGTTGTGGAGATGCCTAAACAATAGCTTTGGTTAGATACAGTAAATTTGTATTGTTCTTTCTAGGAATTGTACTATAGGTTGCTTAGAATTGGGGATTAAAGTAACTCCATTGCCATTCCAAATTCTTGTTGCCAAAATTTGTTCCATATCTGATGTTGTTGACGCTTAATGTGCTTAATTTTAACGATTGCATAAACTATTGAAATAACTCCAATAACCTCACCTACTCATATAAACCATTGACAACAAACTTTCTTTCATGAAAATAAAAAAAAATACATTAAACGGTATTTTAACTCTTGCAGTAGACATTTTATCCTTTAGTATATAATGGCACAATCCAAAATTAAACATTATTCAACTATTTTAGTGTGCTTTGGGTTGTTTGCGTTTATTACTTTTTTTTGTTATAATGTACCATTTTATTGTATTGCAATCATAACTTCTTTACATTGTAAATGTAAGACTGCGATTTACTCTGTAATTCAATTTTTGTTAAGACTTCAAGAATATTTGATTTACTTAGTGTTACAAATAACAAATTTGATAGTGCCAAATATTCATTTTTCAAATACAAAAGTTTCTATCTGGTTATATAACCCTTATAGAGAATTAATTTAATTATCTTGACGCACTCGCCTTATTTTCGCATTACATCGTATCAATGTTGGTAATCTGGTCCGGTATTTACACAACCGTTTGTCCTGATGGAAGGTACAAAACCTAATCTAAATTAGTTCCTAGTTCGTTTATGTGATGTGTATTTAGCATGTTCCTACACGTGCCTTTACGTGTTGCTTTTGTTAATTCGCGCCGATTCACGCCAACAAGCACCCCGTTATCCGGGAAATGTAGCTTTTTTTTACAACTGCCGTAGAACAAGAGAACACAGTAGGATACGCAGTGCACCTCTCCTTCCGTCTCTAATAATGGTAATAATGGAACCGAATAGTAAAGCGTGGAATTATGCCACAATCGTTGCTACATTTCGGTACATTTGGAAAGATTGATATCATAAGGTGTAGCTGAGCGTGACTGCATCGGAATTGCGTTTTTTTACTATCTACGTCAGTTAGAAATACTACAGAAACAATAACGTTATACGCGGTGATTTAGAGAATGTATAGGTTAACGCACCGGTACATTTGCTTTTGCTTGTCATTAGCGGAAACGTTTAGTTTATTTAAAAACACTTTCATTCATTTAAGTTATTGTGTAGCTACAGTTCCGGTATACAGCTAAGAAAAAAATGACTTCCATCAACACAGAGAAAACTGTCTAGTACAATCAAAGATATAGGAAAAATATATTATATTATACAAATTGTAGTAGAGATGGTGCCTTACTTAATTGTTTCACCATTATACCTAATGCTTTTTCGCATGTAACTTATTTAGTAAGCATACTAAAAACACTAATTACCTAAAAAAATACATGAAATCTCGTTTCATAAGACTCATTCATTAAAAGGAAGTTTCCTAGCTACTGCACGCGTTCTTCAAACTTGGCATTGTGCTTTAAAAAATGCGTTTTATGAAACATTATTTTTTAATGTAATAATTGATAGTATAATAACCGTATATTAACAAAATCGTATAATTACTAAGTATTAAACTTTATTCCGGATGTTATACATAATAAAATATGTACTACCTGCGTTTATAGCATATTTTGTAAATATTTGTAATACACAGAACTAAGTTCTTAGGAGGATTTAGAAGGATTATCAAAGAATAAAATGAAAAAGAAATAAATAAAAGGGTGCAGGTGAGAGGAAATAACTATTAGCAGCAGAGCATTCATCAGTGCATGCCAGATTAGTACTGCCGCTTGTAGTTTGTTCGGAAAGATTGCGTGCAGGAGTGAAGAAGGGCAGCAGGTGCGGTTGCCGATCCTCACATGTTTGGCAACTACGGCGAATTTTTATCCATAGGTTTGTTCCTATTTATTAATGTTCACGGTCTATATATAGCACACCAACGTGCATACATAGTTGTAGACTTTTTTTCTGTGGTGGCATATAGTTATTTAAAATATAAAAATAATAATAATGGTCCTTTCCATTCAAAGTTTTATTGAAAAAATCTATTTCACTACATCTTTGGCTTACGCCAACATCAATTTAGTGATTTCGTTAGTATTCAATACAATGCTTACCTATGTGTGATATTAGTGAAATAGATTTGTTAAATAAAACTTTGAATGGGAAGGACCATTATTATTATTTTTATATTTTAAATCCAAACATCATTCATAAAAAATTACCGTAAACTCTCGATTATCCGGCTAATATGGCGGACAGTTACTTCGGATAAGAAAAGGCGGACTAGCCATTATACCAATTATATGTATATGTGCATACGCATGAAGCAAGGAAACCGTTTGTTAAACATTTTACGATTTGAACATACATACAACACTTGAAGAAATGTGTGATAATAAATACTGTGTTTATAACAAAATATACTTTGTCGTCATTGCAATTTTCTCAAGGATCTATTCTTGTCTGCTTTTTTTGTCGTCTTCCTGATTGGCAAATATTGTGTGTCGCTTCCTCCTTTGGCTGATGTATGTCGAACTCGCTTCCAATCACTTTTAAATTCCTTCCGAATGCGGTTATTGTTTGATTTCGATATCTTAGGGTTTTTGTTCATAGTTCTCGTTATCATGACCATTACTTACATATCAGCGTCGGTTATTCGTTGTCACCGTCATTTTCATCCACTCGTGTCTGTCTTCTAAATGAATCTTTTCACAGCAGGATTTTTTACATAAAGAAACTAGCCCTTGATTTTCACTTGCTTCCTACAAACCACATTCAATTTCGTGCTCATCAGATTTCTTCCATAACCTTTTCCATAACCGTTGAGCTCGTTTGATGATATTTCGTCCCAGCTTCATTATCCCTTCAAACATCCAGTATGTTCTTTTTTCAGCGAAGTTACACAGTTATCGTTGTTATCAATAGACGATATCAGAAAGCTAAAAGGCCGGCGTCAGTATTTTCTCGTCAAAGCTTCAAGGACGCCTTGATCCATACACTGACAAATGGATGCCAGCTCCCATTCTAATACAAAAACAAAACCGGATAATACGGGGTTCGGATAACTGCTAGCCGGATAAAGGCGATTCTACTGTACTTCAATTATAAATATAATTATATTTAGAAATATTGCGATTTTTTTCATGTTACATTATCTTGAAAAAGGGTTGTTGATGGTCTAAAAACAATTGTAAATGCTTTTGCCTCCACGAATAATTCTAGAGGAAGTTTCATAGTCAAAAAAACTGAGAAATTACTAAGTATTAAATAAACTTTAGTATTAGTTGAACTTTTTTTCGATTTAATACATTTAGGAAACAAAAAAATATTAGCATTAATAGATACATGAAGTTAACTTAAAATTATCATGAAATCTGCATCTCGTTTCATTTAATTGCAAGAACAAACACACATAAAAAAAAATGATAAATATGTAAGTGTCTATAAATTGTAAATCATATGAGCGTTATGTGTAATGTACATATATTAGTATACATATATACTCAATGTTAGATGTTGGACGTTTTAAAAATTATAACTGTTGGTAATAGTAAACTTTATTGTGACTTCATTTCAGTAACAGTTATGATGTTTTCAATTCATTTCAATTGTTGATATTCGCAAAGAAACCAAAAATTTATTCTTGCATTTCAAGCTAAATTATTCATAGCTATTTATAAACTGCATTCTGAAAATTATAAACACCATTATAAAATGTACATATGTACATATACACGTATACTTTATTGCAGAAGGTTGTATTATGAACAAGTATTGGTAATGTGTTGATATGTGCACATCAGCTATGTATGTGCAATGTTTTATTACTCACATTTATAGGCAGTGCTACAGAATAATCTCGTAAAATCAGCACATTGCATTATCGACCTTATTTTTGATTCTTAAAGTTTAGAGTATATCTATACGAACACCTATACACTATATTTTTTTAAGTAACAGTTTTTAATAAACTTTTACAATTGAAGTTATATAAATAGAATTTACAAAAACAAATATAGAAAGAAAATAGAAAATGAGAAAAGTGAAGCTGTTAACTATTTACAAAATTATTTATTTAAGAATTCACATAGGCTCAGGTTATATTTCTCACCATAGTGAATATTATAAAGTCTTTTCAAAACCGTAAATTCTGAATATAGAATTTTTATAACTTCAAGATTTAGATATATAATATAAAGTTCGTAAAACATTGGTTCGCAATTTTTTGATTATCTCTCTTAATAGAAAATAAACATCTTGTAACTTTTGCTATAAATAAAAAGCTATTGCCATGTTTCTCTATATTTTTTCTTTTAAAAGAAATTTGACTGCAACACACAAAGACTTTGTTACTGGATCGAAGACCCTTAAATGTGTAGGATATGTTACGTGGCATTTTTATTTGAAAGGTTCATAGGGGCAAGGTAGAGAGTTAAATTAAACATAAAAAACATATAAAAACGACAGCTTTTACAATTAATTATCTACGTGCGGAACTTGAATGTAATTAACGAAAAATAAACGTTTCCAAATTATCTTTTAGACTGCTAAAAATTAAATAAAATGGGACAGCTGATGGTTCATGTTTTTCACCAACGTTTCTTTAAGATAACTGGCAATTGCATACTGTACAATAGACTTGCCCAAACAAGAGATCTATCAATATTCTAATGTAGTATTTCAGCAGGATCTTCTATACCTATATAATAACTAATAAGATAGTGGTAAATTTAAATTTAATATTTTAGATTAATTGAGAATATTCCATATTGTGTCAGTTATTTATTTTATGAACAATTGATATTCTATTCGAAAAAATTATTTTTAAAATTTCAAACGTCTACCGAGTTAAACTCATACTACGTAGATACCATTCTTAAGTGAAAACTCGTTTTTATTGCTACATTTAAGTACTATTTACGGCGAATGAGGTTATCCTTATATAAACATAAATAATTCACGCAATATCAGGTTGTTTAATTTTACTTTTTATTATTTATTTGTTTTTTTGGTGTTCGATTAAAAATACACACTAAGTATCACATACTTATAAGGACAAATGAAAGCTACAGTTTTGTCTTGTGAATGTTTTTCCCATTCAATGGGAAGAAAGAGTTTATCATTACAGTTTTTTTGATTATATCGGTATAGCACTATACCACACGTATTTAACAATTCTAAAGGTATATGTCAATTAAACATTCAAAATATAAAACCTAAAAACTTAACTTATGCTTATGAACACATTGAGACTGTAATGTCGTAATATTATACAGATTCCTGCAGATGAACTTCAGTCTTTGATTGTTCAATGGAGTGTGACGTTTCCCATAAATATACGGTGAAACTCGACATTGAGAAGCATATCCCACAATTATTTTGAATTATATCGGGTGTGTTAAAAACTGGTTGACATAATTTATTATTGTCTATTTCTCTCCATTTTTGAGTTATTATAGTTTTAATTAATATTTTATTATTCTGGTCTTATTTACAGTGGCGGCTCGTGAGTTATGAAAGAGGGTAGGCACAAAATAAAAGCTTGTTCTATTTTTTGTACATTAAATCATTCTTCTATTTTTGGATTGCTGGAAGAGACTTTGTATGTAAAAATGCGGTTTCAGTCGATCTTTCTGACATTATTGCTTTCTTCAGAAAAGTTTTTTTAATGCTGTTTGAGTGGTGGAAAAAAACATCGTTACATTTCTGCTGTCGATATGGGGGTTGTACAAATGATAGATCAACAGTTTGTATGTTTCCGTCCAAA